>CAOKZL010004656.1:0-20682 GCA_948472985.1 Iguana delicatissima | reverse complement strand
GTGACCGTTGCTTGGCGGGCTGTGCATGCGCAGTACCGGTATGAGGGAGGGGTTCCCACCAAGCTACTGAGCTCCAGAATCTTCCAATCGCTACCACGCAGATGCGAAAGTTCCTAATGTATGAGGGCACAGATGACCACTCGAAGAACCACAGTTACGGGTAAGCAACCTGTTCTTTTATTAAATAATAATATATCTATATTTTCCTCACAGAAAAGTAACTAGTATGTGTGGGTTCCTCTTGTTGTGAATTTGTCCCTCATTTTCTGACTCCCAACAGAATGAGTTTAGAAGTTTAGATTAAGCTCTATAAGGGAAGAAAATTATCTGTCCCTCTGGCTGTGCTCTGAGGCTGAGCCAGCGGTTCTCAGCCTGTGGGTCACGGCCCCTTTGAAGGTCGAATGACCATTTCACAGGGGTTGCCCCTCCTCTATTCCGCCCCGCCAGAGCAGTGATTTAGGGCAGTGTTTCCAATCTATTCGATGTTGGAAATAACTAACTAACTAACTAACTAAATAATAAATACATAATAAATAAATAAATAAATAACGAAAATGATTTTATGGTTGGGGGTCACCATAGCATGAGGAACTGTATTAAGGGGTCGCGGCATTAGGAAGGTTGAGAACCACTGGGCTGAGCGTACTCAGTACAGTGACTTGTCTGTGTCAACTAGTATCTTGTGTATAGCATGCTTCTTGGTCAAAGCTTATTATTTAGTCTGTTTCTTGACTGTTATAGTTGGCAGATCTTGAAGACTACTTAGCTAAATCTTTAGATACGGACCTAATGCAAAGATCTAGTGCAAATCAAGTTAGAAGAACAATGAGAGGGCTGATCCTTGTGGTAGAACAATGCTTTCTGTACAGTATAGGCAAACCTTTCAGCACTGGGGCTCTTTCATAAATAATAGTTACATAGAGGAAAGAATTCTTTTCAGGTGTGTGTTTTGAAAGATGAACTGAATTCTGATAAGACAAGTAAATTTCATAGACTTTTTACAAAACAACTGTTAAAACAGGAGTTACGATGTTTACGCTTTCCATTCATAGAAAAATATCTTGTTGAGGGGATGGGAGGGGATGAGGGTCAAGTGTAGCCCAAAGGAAACATTCAGATAAAATACCTGGTGGAAATTATTAAGCATGATATCAGTTGGAATGTAAGAAGCATTCCTTTATTCCATGAAGTTTTTTGAGACTCCTTTTCCCAATAAAACAACATAGTTTCACTAAGATGTTGGGGTTAATAATATCCTAGACTATAAAGTACACAAATTTACATGAATAGTGTATGGGAAGTAACTTAACTTCATTAACTTTTTAATCATAAACAAAATAACTGGTCTCTTAATATGCTTACATAATACATACATATTGGTCTATTAAGATTAACATTTCACAACTGCATGGTTAGACCAAACAAAATGATATCTATGCACAGTAGAAAAACCAAAATATGCCTGTAAGTTATGAAGCAATGTGAAAGAGTGTCACATTTGGGCTAAGTTGTCATGTTTTGAGCAAAATGATATCTATAAAGAAGAAAAAAATAGTTTTGTTGGGATGCCAGGAAAATAGTAATTGGAGAAAAAATATTTAAAATTATTCAGGTTTATATAACAGGATGGGGTGAGGTTTCTAAACTAGTGGGCTGTTTTTGATCCCTGATAGCATTTGTAGTAATGTTGTGGGAAGTGACAAATTCATCTGTTATAAAAATAGATAAAATATTGGGAAAGAAGAGCACCCCTGCACTTCCTTTTCTGTCAATATGGACAGTAGCATTGTTGAGCGTGACAAGCAGCTAATAACTTCAAACAACATGTTTTTGTTCATTTTGACCCCTTGCTCCTCATCTGTATGGGTTTTCATTTGTTTCAGTCGTTCCAGCAGGGGTAGTATTGACTCCTCCAAAACTGTGATTTTTCATTAAGTTGAATTTATTCACCTCATTGTGCTTGAGGACTGCCTGAAACACAGAGTCATGGAAAAACTGTTCCTTCACCCCAGTGCTCTTACGCTGTGTTTTGACTCCACCTATCAACAGCAGGTTAATGGTAGGGCATTTCTGATGAAGAAGAAAAATAGGAAGTTTTGTTTCTGCATCTCTGGTTGCAGAACCTTATAGACTGCTGAAAAGACTTCTTCATGAGACTCTAGACCACTGTTACAAGTTGAGCCTCCTTATCCAGAAATCTGAAATCTGAAAACCTCCAAAAATCAAATTTTTTTGCTACCAGCCACCTACTTCCACCTTGTTACCCCTGTGACTGTGATGCTCGTGTTATTTGTCTCCCAGATCCTCAGTCCATCTTTTTTTTGCTGTCAGCTTCCTGCTTCCTCCTTTAAGGCAGCAGTTGTCGCACTCCTGCTTGTTTGTCTCTCAGGTCTGAGGAGTCCTGCTGCCTCTGTCTTGAAGGTGGAAGTGAGGAGCTAGCAACGAAAAGGGAGAGACTGAGGATCTGTGAAATGCTGGGAGGTGTGGATTTGCACCATGCACTGCGCTAGGATTCTTGCCATTTGATAGATCCTCAGTCTCTCTCCAGCCTCTTATCCCATACACAACAGAAGTAGTGATGAGACATGTGGCTAGGAACACTTCTGGTCCCAAGCATTTTTGGATAAGGGAGGCTCAACTTGTGTCAGGTTTCACTCAGTTGTGTTAGATTAAATACTTGTGCTGGTTTAATACTGTCTAAGGTGGCTCCTTATATACTAAGATTGATCCTTATGAGTCTATTTGTAATTCTTTTCCTGTTTCTTTCAGATACTATTGTGGATAAGTATAATCAGTTATCCAAAGCAGTGAATGATCGTAATGAGAAACTCCAAATCACTCTGACACGCTCATTAAGCGTTCAGGATGGATTGGATGAAATGCTTGATTGGATGGATGGTGTTGAGAAGAGTCTTGAGGAGCAAGGTCAAGTGCCTTTGAATTCTGCTGCTCTTCAGGATGTCATCAGTAAAAGCATGGTAAGAAGAATTTAATAGAGCAATTTTTTTCTTCTTGGTATCAAGAACTTAATGCTTAAATAAGCCTTTTTTTTAAAAAAAAGGTAAAAATTAAGAAAAATGTACACTGAATCACCTAAAGTCCAAGTATTTGAAGTATTTGAAGAAAATGCAAGTCTTAAGAGGGGTAACACGAAGATCTTTTTAGACAACGAGTTTCTCAAGTGTTCACAGCACAGTTGCAGGCAACTAGCCTGCTCATATGCTAACATGATGGAAAACCTAAGATGCCAGATGTCTGAAAGCTAGACATCAGCTCCACTCTCCGTGCAGATATTTGCTAGCTTAAATACACTAGTAGTACCAACACAGAAGATATAGCAATGGATGCACAATACCTGTGCAGATAATGTCAACTCTCTTGAGTATTTCCCATTTCAGTTCTGAGTTCACAGCTACCATCACTGTAGAATCTGGCTTTGGGAAGCATAGTTATTTACATCTGCTGCACATCTGTTCACCCACTTAGAAGTATGTACTTAGAGATCCTGGCTGTGTTCTCAGATTTCTTTGTTTTATTTCAGGCATTAGAACAAGACATTCTAGGTCGTCAAAGCAGCCTAAATGCCATGAAAGAAAAAATGAACAAATTCATGGAAACAGCGGATCCATCCACCGCATCATCTTTACAAGCAAAAATGAATGAGCTTTCTGTACGGTTTGCTGAAGCAAATAGGAAACACAAGGAAAAACTTGGAAAGATGGAAGGACTGAAGAGTAAAATAGAACTATTTGAATGCCTGTCTGATAAAGTTCAGTCATTCTTGGATAAGAAAACTCAGGCTGTCAGTGAGGCTGATATCCCAGGAAAGGATGTCACTGAAATGTCTCAGTATGTTCAGGTAATTTTATAGTTATGTCAATCCCATATTACCACCATATTAAACAACACACCAGTGGATATAGCTGCCCTGTTTGCAACTATAAGGGAACATGGTGAGTTCAAGGACTGAATTCTGAACACCAGGTCATGCAGTCAACTATGAAGCAATTACTTTCTTGTCCATTTTGTAGGAAACCAACACTGAATTGACAGAGCAGAAAAAAGATCTTGAAGTTTTGCAACACCTCATTGAAGAACTTTCTCCTCATGCGCTTCCTGGGGACAAATCTTTAGTGATAGAAAAAGTAAATGCTTTGTTAAAGAAATTTAAGGAAGTGGAAGAAACCATACGAGAAAAGTGAGTATAGTAGCTGAATCTTAAGAGTCATAAAAACAATGATAGGGAGGATGATTAAAATACAATGAAACAATTAAGTGATTACTGATTAATTGGTTGACTTTTAGCTGATTTATGTATACTTAATTACAGTAAAATAATTTTATATAATAACCAGAATTTCATAATTGATGCCTTTTGGAGATAGTGTAGAAGTTAATAAACAAATAAAAGCTTTAACTGAATAGTAGATGGAAACATAGTTTTTAATGTTTTCATGGGGGTGAGGTTGTACTGCAGTGACAAACTGCAGGTGAAGCACAGTAACAATGCAAGGTATGGCTTTGCAGTTCCATTGCTATTAAGAGTTTCTTACAAAATCCTCCTACCAATTAATTAAGTTAAAATATTGCTAGTTACACTGATTAAAATTTGCAATCCTAATAATGAGAACACCTAATTATGACCCACACAAACCTGTAAGGTCAATGGAATTATTTAGCTGTCTCTAAAGAGTGTGTTAAAAGGTTTGTAATGACATTGTAGAAATAAGAAACATCCACAGTAGAACAATGATTTATAAAAACATTACTTGATGGGCTGAAATCTAAATAGTTAAAATGTGATGGTCTGCCTGTACATCTTGACCCCCTCAGCTGTCCATTCCTACCATGGGCCTCCATGATTCCTGCTACAAAGTGCTATTTTCTAAAGCCTTTGGAATTCTGGTTTACATTTATCTTCACAAATTTGTATATTCAGAGTATCTAAACTATTTGCCCTACGCCCACATTTGTATTAGTCCCTTCCATACTCTTTTTAAAAAAATTACATTACGCATCTTTGAGAGGGATGTGTGTTATTAGTAGTTTATTTTTGTATAGTGTTTTCTATATTGATGACAATCAATCAATAAATCAATCAATAAATAATGCCCTTAATGTGGTTAGTGTTATTACAGTTATCTTGAAATACAGAGGTTATATCTCCTGTAACCTTCCTTACTGTTTTTAATTATATAGAGAAGCAGATGTGTCCTCTTGCCAACAGCAATTGAATGAATTCAACCTTCATACTGAATCTTTAAAGAAATGGATAGAAGAGATAATCAAAAAAGTTCCAGAAACACAGCCCTCTTTAAATACTGATACTTTAAATAAACATTTGGAAACCACCAAGGTGAGATGCATCTTGTAGTTGCAGGAAATATGTCAGTTAATAGGATTGGTATGTCAGTTAACTTCACTAATACTATACTTTTTGGCCTCAGACACTAAGAAGACTATAGGGGATGAAATAATATCCTTTTATTCTTCTGCTTCAGTCTAGAACTCTGTACATGTGGGGGATTCATTCCCAATTTATTCCAAAGAAAATGGCCACACTGTACAAAAAGATGTATATAGGCAACTGCATCATCCTTTGGTAGTGGATTGAGAAATGGCTGCAGCAGGAGAAAGTTTCTGCCAAATTGTTAAAATGGGGAATAGATAGATAGATAGATAGATAGATAGATAGATAGATAGATAGATAGATAGACTGATAGACAGAGAGACATGCACATGCACACGCACAAACACATATATATTTGTTTGTTTGTTGTCTCCCAGTTTTCCCAGTTTGGGAGAAAGGGCAGCATATAAATAAATATACTTTTGCCACTGATCTCCTCCTGAATTTTCCCTCAGGAAGAGAAGTTCTCACTTAGGAGGATATGAAGCTGATTTATCTTAGCAGTAGGTTTCATCTCGTCTCACTTACATGGATCTGGGATAGAAATAAGGGCTTTCAGGACAGGTTGAGTTGTTACCGTTTAAACATGTTAACTTCAGTCACAACCCACAAATGAGATGTGACAGGATATGCCTGAATGGTTGAGATAGTATGCTATGTGTCATGATAAGACCATTTCTGGCCATTTTAAGTCATCCAGGAGGGAACTGTGATTTGTCCCTTCTATTGATACATAGCAAGTGGCTGATAATAAGTTTATTTTGTTTTTTAGAATGTGGAAGAGGAATGGAGTTCGAAGGCACCTGACGTTCAGAAAATGATTAGCAGAGGAACAGCGTTGTGCAACCTAATCAGTGCTGTGACTTCCCCTGCGAAGTCAAGGGGAGTAAAACCAGGTATGTTGCATTAACATGTATAATAATTGGCATTTATTAAAAAATGCATGAGAATAGAATTGGCTAACAAATGGCTAACAAACTTGTCCTGGGAAAGAATAGAATTCTATTTTGAGGGGTCCTGTTGCAGTTGTGGGTGCTTACCTGCAACAGACAAGGTAAACACCTGCCCCCAGAATCACTTACTGAGCATGTGTGAAGGGCAAAACAGAAAGTCTCTACCATCTGTCTGTTGAACTGTTGTCTTTCTATATGCCTACAGCAAAGTACAATAGGATACAAATCTCTGAAAAAGACTGGTGCCAGAAAAGATGTCCCCATAATTCATTACAGTCCTGAAGAAAACCATGGAAAGCATTTTCTTTTTAGGCTTCTACATAAATTTCTGCCTCTGGTTCCTACTTGTTTTCCAGATTTCAAATGCTAACTTCTCATTCTTTTGATCTTGCACTGTCTGGTGCACAGGAAGGCTCTAGAGATATCACAGATATCATGAAAACCATATAACCCGTGCAGCCTACACTGGTGCTTGTTTCATAGGTTAGCAAAGGACAGACTGAAACTTCCTGTTTGTGTGCACTTGGGGTTCAGATCCTTTTTGAATCTCCTTTGCATTTTGTAGTAGCTACAAATTACAAGTATAACCAGCAGTAGAAGCAGGAAACCTTACGGGAAAGTATTGCAGTTTGCTAAACTGTGAATCAACCTGTTGTAATTTGTAATTTACACCAACAATGCTGCTTGTATTGAAATTATGTTGTTATTTGGGAAGGTTAAAATAGCTTCTCTGAAATTGCTTGCTAAATTTGTTCATTGCACCTGTATTTGTTTCATTATGTTAAGTACTAGAGGCAATCCTTTCAAGTGGGAAATAAAGAAAGGTCTCAGTCTCTTTTTATGGGAACATCTTACATACTTGGCGGACTTGTTTTCTCTCACTATTTCCCAGCTGCCATTAGGCGAGCACTCACCTTCCAGCTGGTGTGGTGGGGTGAATATTTGGCCTTCTCCAAGGCAACCATTAATTCTGCTCCATTAAATAATCGTCTTCAGACTCTCTGGTTACATAGACATGCTGCAGGTTCCACCGAGAGTTCTTATCCCCATCATAAATAATGTGTGTTTTGACACGTCATTAAATTGACTTGGATCAACTAAAAAAGAGAATTTTTGAAACTACTTTTACGGTATGGAAGCAAAGTCATTGCTGGTGACTAGGTTTTTGTAGAAGAAACTAACGTATTGCAACCTGTCATGCAGTATTTTTCTGTCCTAAATGTTTTAAGATCTCACCTACAATGCATAGCATGATACTGCAGACATAGGGCTAGAGGACTGTTTTGTGAGCTGGTGCTACAGGGAAACTTGCATTCAGTAATTTGTACATGACCACAGATCCCCCCCCCACCAAAAAAAGATGCATACTGTGGTCCAGTTCTGCAGGACACAAATATGTAGCATAGGCCACTTCAAAATATTCAAAGTGAGCAATAAAAAAGGGAATCATGTCCCAGATCCCAAGCAGCAAATAATGGAAATATGCTCCTTCCCAATAAACATGTGATGTACATTTTTTGATCTTGTGACACATTCTCACGTAAGATTTGGTACTCTGATAATTTGTGGTAGTGAGTTGTAAGAATGAAATCTTACACATTTGTGTTCAGAATTAAGTCTTGCTGAATTCAGTGGTGCTTTCTCCCAGGTAAGAACATATAAGGGTCAACCTGTGTTGTCATTTTACCCTGTTGTTACCATTTGTATCTACAATTATGCTAGCTGTGAAAATAGTTACAAGAATGCTTTTGTTGAGCCAGTCAATGACTGATTCTGACATTTTGCTGTTATGAAGGTCCAGATTCTTAAGTAATCTGCCCCTAAGCTGCTTAGATCAGTATGTGCTTTAAATCTTAAAGGACTGGGTTCAGACTGCTGCTCACCTCAATGATGTTGGGTAAATTGTTCTTTTAGTCTCAGTTCTCCATTTGTACCAAATTGGAATAATAATTGTCTGCTGTTAGGAATATGAACTAAATGAAGAGCATTAAACATTCAAAACATAAAAAGGTAGTACACCAGTTGTGTACTTATTTGTACATGGTAAATTCATCTGTAGATAACTCTAGACCTAAGTGAGAAAGACCATAATAGAATAAGGTCTCTACTGGTGGAGGACCCTGTTCTTGCAAAGAAAGAATGGGAGGCTGTTCCCCCACCCAACTCCAAAGACCACTTTCTTCTCTGAAGACCACATATACCTACTTTTCTCTCATACTTCTTCTTCGTGGTCTCTGTGCCTCACACACTAGGAGCTTTTGCACATGTGCGGTACCGTACGGAAAATTCTAGAGCTTAGTAGCTTGGCGGGAACCCCTCCCCCCATGCCTCTACTGGGCATGCTCAGCCCGCCGAGCAATGGTCTCCCTTCAGTTCTTTCTTCTCCACCGTAGCATACGGAGGTTCAGAGCTTGGTGCTGCTTTCTTGGCTTTTTCTTGCAAGTCACTCTGGTTTTCTTGACTCAGATTTTGACATACGGCTTTTGTCTTTGGATTTCGGACTGGTCTTGTCGATTTTGGTGATTGTTCCTTTTCTTCGGAACTTCTATCCCCGACTTTCCACCCCCCCTTCGTCATCTTCGTCTTCACCTCGTCTCGTCTTCGACTCGTCACTGTCTTCTCTTCTCCGTTTTCTCCTCACTTCTATGTCGGCTCCGTTTAAGCCTTGTGAGAAGCGTGGTCGCAAGGTCGCTCTCTCTGACGGACACAGCCAGTGTCTCCTGTGTTTGGGTGAGGCCCACAATACCAAGGCCTGCCCAATCTGCAGGGAGTTCACATCCCAGACTCTGAGGAACCGCCTGGCACGCCTCAAGTCTTTCTGCTGGGAGCAGTCTCTGTCTGCGCAAGACTCGACTCCGTCCGTCCCGAGGATGTCAAAAACTTCCTTGAGCCGACCTGTGACCACACCACCTTCGGATTTGGCGGCCGCCGATCCGACCATCCTGACAGTACCGGGCTGAGTACCGTCGCATAGGGCCTCTTTGTTACCAAGGATCCCTAACATCTCGTTGGCCCCGTCAACTTCAACATTGAGGGAGGCCCCTGCGGGCTCGCAGGGTGCCAAGCTGATGAAGACGCTTACAGCGGCTCAACGTAAGCACCCTGCGACTTCGGAGGCCGAAAAGGAGAAGAAAAAGAAGAGGAAGAAGGAGAAGCGCGGCTCTCCGGCTAGACCGGCTCCTCCTCCTCCAACCCAACTCCTCGACGACTCTGAGGAGGAATCAGAACCCCGGGAGGTCCTGGAGGTTTCGGATGTCGAAGAAACCACTGGCTTGGCGGCACAACTCGAACCGCCTGTGCTTATGGCCGCGGTCCCTCCACCTGGACGCCCTGAAATGGCGGCCCACCCAGAAGCTGTTCCGGCAGCTCCCCAGACCTTGGATCATTCTCAAGGCTCTGTTGGTAGAAGCACCTCTCCTGTCCCGGAGTGACGAATCAGGCAGCCCTCCCCACATCATCGGGGGACCTACCTGGAGCGGAGGGAACCCTACCCGGAACGCGGTGACTACCCGGACCGCAGGGTTAGACAACCGTCCCCACAACATCGGAAAGCCTACCTCACATGGTCTCAGCCTCCCCGCGACTCGCCCTATTCCTCGGCATTGCACATGATGAGGTATGGGCAAGAACAAGCCTGGAGGGAGTACCTGGCCTCGTACAGGTCCTACTCGCCTTCATATCGGGACCGCTGTCATCCCGATGTGAGGCAGTGGTCACTTTACCGCCGCTCCCATTCGCCATCACATAGGGACTACCGCTCATGGCGTGACCGCTTGCCATCGTGCTCACCCCGACGATCGCCACACCACCACCGGTCCCGAGAGCACACGCCCCACTACCGGGCCGTCTCACCACCTCCACGGGTCACCTCCACAGTGTCCCGCCCAACATCGGAGGCTTTTCCGGCGCAGACCACAACTACTACTACTGCCGTCGCCCAGGCCATACAACATCCAGTGCCTATGGTGATCTCTCCAACAGGGGCCGCATCTCCTTGACCGTCTGGTACGGTCCCTCCACCTGCTAAGCAGACCGGCCAGCAGCCCTGGGTCTCAAGGTGGTGGAACCGGCCCCAGCGCTACAGGACCCAGTTTTCCATTACGTGGACACCCGTCCGCCATCGACAGCTCCACTCCCGTTCCTGTCCGCCCTGATGGAGTTCCTTAAACATCCGTGGGCCCAGCCAGCCTCTGCCCAGCCGATACCACACTGGCTCGAACACCTTTACAGGACCCAGAGGAAGGACGCCGAGTTCTTGTTTAATCATCCTCAGCCCAAATCGGTGGTTGTTGAGTCCGCCCAAACCAAGGGAGGGACCAGGCCTCACACGACTCCGCCTGATAGAGAGGGACGCCGGCTCGACACCTTCAGGAGGAGATTCTACTCGGCCTCCTCCCTGATAGCGAAGGTGTCGAATACCCAGGCATGTCTGGCGGCGTACATCCGGAGCCTGCTGGACAAGTTCTACCCTCTCTTGTCCACTGTCCCAGAAGAGAGCAGAGCGAGCGCCAACCAGTTCTACAACGAGGCGGTGGCGCTCGCAAACTAGCAGATCCTCTCCTCCAGGCACTCCGTCGAGGTCGCCGCCCGTGTCATGGTGGGTTCTGTAGCCTTGTGACGTTACGCCTGGCTACGTTCCTCGGGCCTCTAGGAGGACACCCGAAAGCGCATTGAAGATCTGCCCTTTGATGGCAAGGAACTCTTCAGCGCTTCGACTGATGAGGCCATGGACCATATAGTCAAGGCCCGGCTAACGGCCAAGAAGATGGGGATCCATCAGCCTCAACAGTCCCGTCGTGGTTTTGGCCCCCGACCCGCTTGGTGACGATCATCCTCTTCAAGCTTCCAGCCACGCTCTCCTTGGTTGGCACTGTTGAGGACTTCCACCGCGTCCTCTTCACGACAACCTCAGTGAAGCTGCCAGTCTTCGTCTAAGTCGTCGTCGGGAACCAAGTCCCGCTTTTGATGGGATGCGCAGGACACCTCCACAGCCAACATTCCACCTGCCAGCAGCCCTCAAAGATCGTCCCAGCCTGGCCAAACACCTTGCTGAATGGCGCTCAATCATCATGGACTCTTGGGTTCTCACCATCGTCCGTCTTGGTTACGCCATTGAGTTCTCAAGTATTCCATCACGAGGCGTTTTCGATTCCACCCAGGCCAGCCCGGCGCTGCTGGAAGAGATCCAGTCCCTCCTGCAGAAGGGAGCAATCGAAGAAGTCCCACCCTTGGCCATTACCACCGGCTTCTTCTCCCGGTACTTTACTGTACCAAGTTGGACGGGACCTAGCGACCCATTCTGGACCTCAGAGGGATGAACGAATACATCTGCCCCAGGAGGTTCAAGATGGTCACGCTGTCGACAATCCTCCCCTTCCTTCGTTGGGGAGACTGGTTCGCATCCATTGACCTGTGGGATGCCTATTTTCACATCTCCATCCATCCGCAGCACAGAAGATACCTCCGGTTCACGATCGACAGCACCTGCTACCATTACCGGGTGCTGCCGTTCGGCCTCTCCACCACACCGAGGGTCTTCATGAAGTGCATGGCCCCTGTCGTCTCCCATCTGCGTACAAAGGGCATCACCGTCTTCCCCTACCTCGACGATTGGCTGTTGGTCGCATCCTGCAAGAACAAGCTGTATTTGGACATCCACTGGACTTTGTCACTTCTGATCCACCTGGGTCTTCGAGTCAATCCGAAGAAGTCCCACCTCGAGCTGGTGAGGATGCTCGACTTCATCGGAGCAACCCTGGACTTGGTCTCGGCTAGAGCCTACCTGCCCCTGAAGCGAGCCTGTACCCTCTGCCGGGCCGTGTCTGCTGCCTTCGACGCCCCGATGACATCAGTGAGGAGGATCCGGCAGTTCCTTGGGTACATGGCTTCTACCACGGCCGTCACGTACCTTTCAAGAGTGCAAGTGCGCCCGCTCCAACACTGGTTTGTCAGAGCCTTCAACCTGCTCCGAGACGACCAGGGGCTGCGACTCCGACTTCCGACACAGGTACGACGCTCCCTGCTATGGTGACTTTCCTACCGCCACCTTTTGTCGGGGATGCCTTTCAGGCAGCCGACTCGAATCATGGTCACGACAGATGCCTCCCTGTTCGGGTGGGGAGCGCATTGCGATGACCTCAGAGTCCGGGGACGTTGGACTGGTGACAAGACCGAGCTACACATCAACGCCCTCAAGCTCCTTGCCATCGGGAAAGCTCTGAGGGCGTTCTGCAACCTGGTTGCGGGGCAGATGGTCCTCATCCTGACAGACAACATGACAGCCGTCTGTTATGTCAACAGACGGGGGGGACCCACTCCACCATGCTTCTCACCATCGTCCTCCAGCTCCGGGAGTGGTGCGTGTTGCTACGGGTCCACCCGATTGCCGTCCACCTGGCTGGTCAGGAGAACACCACGGCGGACACCCTGAGCAGGGGCACTTCTTCCCACCACGAGTGGTCCCTCTCGGACAAGGCATTCCGTCTGATATGGCACTGCTGGGGCGAGCCCACGATCAACCTCTTTGCCACCGTATCGAACGCGAAGTGCCTCTGGTACTGCTTGAGAGTTGGCCGGGGACCGAGCTCTCTCAGCGACGCCTTCCAGTTCCAGTGGACCGACGGGTTCCTCTACGACAGTGGTTCTCAACCTGTGGGTCCCCAGATGTTTTTGGACTTCAGCTCCCAGAAGCCCTGAGCATTGACCATAGTGGCTGGGGCTTCTAGGAGCTGAAGTCCACAAACATCTGGGGACCCACAGGTTGAGAACCACTGCTCTATGCCTTCCCGCCATTTCCTCTCCTGGGCCGAGTGGTCACCAAGATCCTGGCGGACCGAGCCGACGTTGTCCTCGTAGCCTCGTGCTGGCTGAGACAGCATTGGTTCACGCCCCTGCTCGAGGCTGCTCGAGGACGACTTCTCACGCTAATGACAGCACCCAATCTGCTGTCTCACTCGGACGGTCATGTTCTCCATCCCGACCTGCCGCTCCTGGCCTTGCACGCGTGGAGGATAACACCCTAGACGATCCCGCGATACAAAACGTCTTCATCATGGCCGAGAAGGAATTGACCTGCCGCAACTATGCCTACAAGTGGCAGCAGTTTGTGACCTTTGCTGATGCGCGAGGTGAACTGGTATCACCTGTTGGCTTCAGTACCGTGCTCTGCTTCCTGCTCCACCTCCGACAGCAGGGACTCGCGTTTCCTTCTTTGAAGGTCTACCTCTCTGCCATCGTGGCCTACCAACCTCAAGGCTCTCCGTCGGCAGTGCTCTTCCAGGACGCCACCATAAAGCAATTCATAAAGGGGCTTCAACATCTATACCCGCCGGTATCGCCGCCGCCGCTGCCCTGGTCCCTGGTCCTCTCTCAGCTCATGTGACTGCCCTTCGAGCCCGTGGCCACTGCCAGTGACAGGCTCCTCACCATCATCCTGGTAGCTGTCACCTCTGCCAGGCTGGCCAGTGAGCTGACAGCCCTGCGAGCCGATGAGCCCTTTCTGGTGTTCCATCGGGACAAGGTAGTCCTTCGCCCGGACATTTCCTTCCTGCCTAAGGTGGTATCCCACTTCCACTTTAACCAGGACATCATTCTGCCTGCTTTTCAACCGAATCCTACGACGCCTCCGGAGCAATCCCTCCACTCCTTGGACATCCGTCTAGCCTCGGCCTTTTACACCCAGCGGACTGTGACCTTCAGACAGACCCCACACCTTTTGTCTGCTATGGTCAGCATCACAGAGGCCACAAGGTGTCCGCCCAAAGATTCTCAAAGTGGGTGGCCCAGACTATCTTGCTTGCCTACGAGATGGCCAAGCAGCCTCCACCAGCCCTGCTTCGGCCCCACTCCACCAGAGCTGTGGCATCCTCAGCAGCCCTCCTGTGAGGTTTGGACCTGCAAGAACTTTGTCAAGTGGCGACCTGGTCCAGGCCATCGACCTTCGTGTGCTACTATCGACTGGACTGCTGGTCCCGGAGAGATGCCTGGTTTGGATGAGCGGTGCTGGCCTCCGTGCTCTAGGACCTGATCCACCATCCTTCTGGTAAGCTACAAAATCTCCTAGTGTGTGAGGCACAGAAACCACGAAGAAGAAGAAGAGGTTGCTTACCTGTAACTGTGGTTCTTCGAGTGGTCATCTGTGCCCTCACACACACCCGCCCAGCTGTCCCCTCTTTCTCAAATCCCTTATCGGCGGACTTTAGAACTGAAGGGAGACCGTTGCTCGGCGGCCTAAGCATGCCCAGTAGAGGCATGGGGCAGGGGTTCCCACCAAGCTACTAAGCTCTAGAATTTTCCATACAGTACCGCGCATGCGCGAAAGCTCCTAGTGTGTGAGGGCACAGATGACCACTTGAAGAACCACAGTTACAGGTAAACAACCTGTTCTTCTGGCCTTAGCAACAATAACCTTAGCAAAAGAGAAATATGAAGGCACTAGCCCTTACACTGGCCCTCTGCATTCAGTGAACAGTGAATTATGTTGGTTGAAAGAGAAGGAAGCATAGCTTGTTTCTCGTTCAACAATGAGCTGGACAATTCTACTGGTTCTCTGCAAATGGATAATTTTGACAGCAACAATCTGCTATTAAAAGTTCTGAAGAAGAGAGGGAACTGAGTTCTAGAGAATTGCTGTGTCAGTTTCTTTTAAAAAGTGTACAGTTTGTGGGGCCAAGAGCCCCAAGAAAAATGGTCATTCACACTGTCTGTTATGCCTAAGGGAAGGTCATAATGTGCGGGGCTGTTCTCATTGTCAGGCATTCATCCTAAAGGTACAATAGAACCACTCTTCAAGATTACAGCTCTCCCATGGGAAAACAGTTTGAAGGCTGCTGACAAAGTGGCAGAAAATAGGCTCTCTGATTGGCCTTTGTTGGGGTTGTCTCAGGATGTTCTTCAGTTATACCTTGATGTTCCTCAGTCTGGGTGGATAAATAAATCTTACCAAGAAAGCCCCAGTAATAGGGTAGCTTTAAATCGGGGGTGACTTGAAGGAATAAAACAACAACAACAAAACATTTAAAGAAAGATATCCAAGATAATTACATTTATCAGTGGATATAATTGTTTATAACTTCATTAAAACATTTATAGGCTTATTTCCAAAAATAAGCTGTGTAGGTGTAGGGTACAGCTAGAAATGATATAGGGTGATATGTGTTTGGATTTCCCATTTTTTTAAAAAAGCTAAAGAGAAGTAGGAAGATGGAGAGAAGGAAGGAAGAGAATCTGGTTCTGAATACAACATTGGCAGCAGAGAAATTACGCTTTTCTCCTTGCAGCAATAGCTATTGAATCTTTAGACCCAGGGGGCTGATTTTCATGAGGGGAATGGTACTCAGAGAAGCATTAAACCCTGTTTTACCTCTGACATGGTTCCCATCAGGAATAATCACCCTCACCAATGGCTGTTTCTGAAAAACAGTGGAAGATCTGATCACTCTTCTTTCCTTCTTGTGTCTGATTTGACTCTTACTACTGATGGAACCTGAATGAATAAAATGTGAGCACTGAATCTTGAATGTCTCCATTTCAGCTGTAAGTGGCATGGTATTAAATGGTGAAGGAGCTGCTACAGGTACCCAGGATTTCCTGTCGAACAAAGGTGAGTAACATGTAAGAACAGCTCAGCTAAATACAGAGAAGGAACTTCAGGTGGTCACCCTTTCAGTCCTTTTAACTGAATTTTCTAATTAGTTGGCAGTTTTCACTTGTTGTATTATAAACTCCCATAGATATATTCATTTAACTGTCTGTGTTCAGTGGGTGAACCAATGGCAATTAATTGAGCGTTAAGAGAAGATTGGGGGCTCCTGATTTCCCCCATTCCATGAACAAATAATCATCTGTAACTAATAGCAGGGGCATTGTCTGTGACAGCTGGAGTTCAACATTGGGTTTTGTCTTCTCAAAGGACATTTCCATCAATTGCCCTGAGATACCCACATTGTCAATGTATAAACTGCTTATAGTGTAGAGCCAAACTAGAGTTTCGCACAATATGTGTTCAAACTTACTGCAGCTGTGGAGCAAAAAGTAGTGAGGCAGTCATCTTCACTGGAAAAATGACTAAGCTGAGACCACCTTTTCCTACTCCATTATTCCACTCCAAATCCTATTCCCTGAACTAGAATAAAGTGTAAAAACATACTGTTATCAAAAGAAAATGATTAAGAAGATACCAACAAGCTGGAACATGCCCGGGGGGGGGGCTGCCAAGGTAGTGAAGGGTCTAGAAATCAACTTCTGTGAGGAACGGCTGAAGAAAAGGAAAAGTATGTATATGCCTCCAAGTTGCCTGTCAGCCTATGCCATCAATTTCACAGAGGTTTCTTATACAAGCAGGACTCAGAGTGATTTGCCATTGCGTTCCTCTGAAATATTGCCTACAGCACATACTACTCCTTGGTGGTCTCCCATCGAAGTACCAACCAGTCCTGACCCTCTTTAGTATCCAAGATCAGATGAGATCTACTGTCTTCAGGGTATTTATACCATGAGTTGTGGGAGGGATAGCTCTCTTCAAAGGTTTAAAGGGATGTCATATGGAAGATGTAACAAGGAGTGCTGCCCCAGAGCATATGATGCAAACTAACAGATTGAAATTACGAGAAAAGAAATGTTAGCTAAACCTTAGCAGGAACTTCCTGATGGTTAGGGCTATTCAGCAGTGAAACACTATCTTGGGTGGTGGTTGACTCTCCTTTGCTGGAAGTTTTTAAACAGAGGTTGGATGGTCATTTGCCAGGGATGCTTTAGCTTTGGATTTCCTGCCTCACAGGGATTAGACTAGATGACCATGGAGGTTCCTTCCAATTCAACAGTTCAGTGATTCTATCAGGTGCACTAGATAGATCAGACTTCACCTCTGCTCAATGTTGGCTGCCTCAAGATGGTCTCTTCTGGCTGACAAAAATATGTCTCATCAGCCTTGCTGCCCAAGATAATTGTAAATGGAAATGCCAGGAACTGAGCCGGGAAGTGGAAGTATGCAAAACATAAGCTCTGCCATTAACTTGAGGGCCTTCTTTCTCTGAGATTCCATCCTGGAGATATGAACCTCTAAGTGACAGAATCAGGAAACATGCTTTCAGCTCAGTTGTTCATGTTAAGTCTGATTGATTTCATGAAAAATAAATGTGTGCTCCTTCTCTCTCATAGAACTGACCACTGTCCAACATATCATGTCAACTATAAACAGTAGTTATAATGATCTGGGGGCAATGCTGAAGAAAAAAAGGTCAGAACTGGAATCCATGCTTTCAAACATGCAAAACGTTGAAGAGGAATCAAACTCAATGATGGACTGGTTACAGAAAATGGATACTGCCGCAGCCAAATGGGAAACAGCTCTTCTTGACACTAAGTCAGTTAAAGAACAAGTGGATCAACATAAGGTAGTCTCTTTCTCTCTCTCTGCCCTCACTCTCTTCAAAACTATCAGTTAAGTATAATTAATTTTCAGAGTGAGCTTTCTATTCAGATTAATGGAGAAGATGTTGATGTGTTTGCCCATACTGCCGTATATTATCAGTTTATACAGATTCTTTATAGAAATCTCATAAAAGTGCCTATTGGGAACATGGGATAATCAAACAAATTGCTTACCTGCAATAAAAAAGGGTATACACTGTGTTACCTCTGACTTTGACCAGCTTCCTAAACGGATTAAGAAGCCATCTCAGTAAAGAATGCATTTTGCCAGACATTTTGTTTTTTTGTGTTCTGAAACATAACATGTTTCTTCTTTGTAGCTATTTGAAGCAGAATTGAAACAGAATGAGAATAAGGTGGAAGAGCTGAAGGACAGAATCACAGAGCTGTTGGAGAAGAACCCAGTCTTTCCTGAGGCACCAAAATGGAAACAGATGTTGGATAAAATAGGTATTGAATTATGTTTGCTGACAGCATTGAATGAGGCTTGCAATTGATGTTCTTGGTTCATTTAATCATTTACCCACTGCCTGCTGCTGTTTTGATACATCTTCCACTGCTATGCCCCTGTTGTTTATAACAGCAGAATGGCATTTTGTCCTGTCCCTTAGGCATGCACTTCTTCTGTGGGCGCTTCTGCTGTTCATACATTATGACTAGTTTAGGAAGCTTAGTCTCTAGACTCACATAAACTGAACTATGAATTTTTTAAAATCAAGAAGTATAAAGACATAATGTAATATGTGATTTGTATATATGAACGTTTACAAAGGCATTATGTGATGTGTAATCTTAAAACATTAATTTTATATTGCCATAGATTCCAAATGGAAAGAACTTGGCCAGGTAGCAGCTGACAGACAGAAAAAATTGGAAGAGTCATCAAATTACCTGATGCAGTTCCAGGCAACTGAGGCTCAGCTGAAGCAGTGGCTGGTGGAAAAAGAATTAATGGTCAGTGTGCTTGGACCACTGTCAATAGATCCAAACATGCTGAACACTCAGAAACAACAAGTTCAGGTGAGCTTTTGATTTCAGTGCACGTTATTTTGTGGAATAGCACTTCTGCTTTCTTTATTTAAAATAATGCCATCATGACCTCAGGGTAGCATTTCATCAGTAACACTTAAATTAGTTTGTACTTTCCCACACTTGTGCAAACAAAAGTTGAACTTGTCAAAACAAATATAAAGAGACAAAACTACTATCATTTTTCTGAAAAAATGTGCATGCCCTGTCCCTCAAAGGAAATAACATTTATTGCATTTTGGCATTATTTGTCCATCGGTGTTGAACTTTGACTTTTTTACGCAGTTCAGTCCTCGATGTAAGACAAGTCTTTCAAACCCATTGTTTTGAATCTTACTACATTTTTTAATTTTATATTACACACCATTTTACATTATATAAGACGTCCATCCAGATAAAGTTCATCCTGACAAACCCTGTTTAGCTGTGGGGTTTAAATTATTTGCAACTAATTTTATTTATTTCATTTGGGCTTAATTCTAATTAACTTTAGCTGGACCAGGTCCAAAATTTATAATCTGTACATCACAGTTTGTTGTCAATTAATTGCACATGAAGACTTCAATGTGTTCACCTGGCTTTTACTGTTTTGGTTAATCATGGTGTTACCCTGTTTTCTGGGGGTCCCAGGAGGGACAACTAAATGCGCTCTCAATTAAACAAGTTGGGGAAATTAGTCAAGAGCACAAGCTAGCAATACGAGAGGCAGGGCAACAGAGCGAGATCTTTCACCCAATGTCTATGGGGTCAGGCCAGGTCAAGAAGCAAACAGAATTGAAATAATAATTGTGGTTCTTATTAAAATACAATCAAACAGTGTATGCAACACACTCATGCAGAAAACTAAAGAAATAAAAGTTGGAGTGGGATAGAGAGATTTTTAGAGGAGTTGTTGGTTTGGGTAATACTACACCCGTCCTGAAGCCCGGGTAGTCTGCAGCAGAAGTTCGGAGATGCGGAGTCTCAGTACGTGGGACTGAGGGGAAGGCTCGCCAAGCACAGCGGCAGCAAGACTGGATGGAAGTCGGGAGCGATCCAAGGAAGCTCACAAAGTCAGGGGTTTTTATAGGGGACAGTGTAGCCACAGGCTAGTCCGTACTTGGGGAAAACAATGAGTTTTGGGCTGGGGACAAAGCCTCTGAAAGGTCAGACTTTAGCATGATTGAGTTAGTTCCGAATTGACAGTGGAATAGACAGTATGCAAACGCAGAATGCTTGACAGGTGAGGATTCTTCTAATCAAGCTGCCTGCTCAGGGCAGGGAGTTCTTTGTACGTGGTGTGCATACATAATGAGGGTACTTGCCTTGAGGTCTCCTGAAGTGGCAGTTTGGTTATTTCTGGCCAGCCTGTATTTGTTTTGAATATTCCAGCGATTAGCGACCGAGCCTGTTTGCGAGCTTATCTGGGGGCCTCGCAAGCACATGGAGAACAGAGGGGTATAGTAGGCCAAATTATTGATATCAAAACGATATCTAATGTCACCCCAAGTGCGGCTTAGGAATTGCAGTAACAATGGACACTATTTTTATTAAGAAAAATATGTTTTGAGCAACTTCATTATTGCAAAAGATCATTAATATGCCACATCAAAAGAAATGGATCAATCTAGATTTAATTATTTTTAAAGCATACCCAATGAAACGAAATAGGATTTAAGGCAGTCATGATTTCAGTGGGTCTGCTCTGATTATGATCAAGTATGGAATCCAACCCAAAGTTGGATTTTAATTAGCTGTTTTCATATGAAGTAGATATTGTTTGTATACATAAATCCCTTTGTGTTAAAAACGGCAATGGTAGTACAGATTATAATTTTCAGCAAAAGAAATAGGTGATGGTTCTTTTCCTTTATGACCCTC
>CAOKZL010004655.1:0-55033 GCA_948472985.1 Iguana delicatissima | reverse complement strand
ACTCTGCTAAAAGAAGGCTGATTCCTAACAGTTTTGGCTTTCACAGAATTTCCCCCAAAGGGCTAACACCCTGGAAAACTCTAACTCCCAACACTGGCCCTACCTGGAGGCAGAATGAGACTACCTTACGAAGCTGCCCCCAAGCCATGTCTCTTCAAGCTGCCCGCCCCATACCCTCTGGGCTGGGAAAGGGGCAAGGAAGCTGCAAGTATCCTGTTGCATGTTGTAGGCTATTATGGTATGCATTTTGCAAACTTTTAAGACACTGAAGCTGAATATTAAAAAAAACAACCCCTAAGTATATTTGCAATAGAGCAAAAAGTCTAATGTCTGTGTAAGAAGCACAACCTCACCATCTAGTTTTAGCCGTGCAGGCATCAAATCCAGAAACCAGATACGAGCAGTGAAATCACATCCTTCCCCCGGCATGGGCCCTTGAAGGTAACGTTGTCTCACCAATATGGGAGTAAAAAAATCAATTGTTTGAAATGTTTGTTTTATGTGTGCAATTGTTCCAAGTGGTTTTATTATGTATCTCCAAAATATATAGGGGAGAGGTAAAAAGACTATGAATAAACCTGTGTGTTATAAATGTGTTGTAAAATGTATGACAGTGACACATTTCAATTTTTGATCATAATTTTTTTTTTTGAGGAGAACTGAAATTCCAGACCACTCCAGCTCAGAGCAGTGACTGAAAATAAATTTTTTTGACAGCCAGATCATAAATCCATAGAGGCATATAGGGCACCCACACTCCTTAGAAAAGACGTCTAAACAGTAGGTAGTAGAACATGGACAAGAAAAGTGCCATCACCAGCAACAGGGTTTGTCACTTTGATTTTTTTTTAATCACCACCAAGAAAATATCAGAAAGAACTAATCAGAAACTACTGGAGCACAAAGTATCTGATGAATTTGGACAAAAAACATTTCCCACACTGCTGCCATTTGTATAGTTCTCTCCTCTGTGGACTCTCTAATGGATTAGACGTTCTGCTCTCCAAGTTCAACGTTTCCTACACTCCTGGCATTTATATGGTTTCTCCCCTGTGAGGAATCTGTGCTGGCTGACAAGGAGTCCATTTTCAAGACGTTTCCCACTCTTCCAATACTGATTTGCTTTCTCTCCTGCAAAGACTCTCTGGTGAACCATTAATATTGTTTGATAATATTTGATAATATTGTTTGAAATTATTTATTGAGTAGTTTTAATACAAACTATCTAACTCACAATCAAGCTAACATTCATTCAGAGAAAGAAAAAGAACCTTAAAATTCAAATTAAACTAAAATCCATTCGAATGTTCTGCCCTAAATTTTAGCCCCACCTTAGCATATACTCTCTTATAGATTCAACTTCTCAATTTAACTTTCTCCGTTTTTCTAACTCTTTCAATTTTTTCCAGACGTTTTTTGTAATTGTTTTGAAACAAAAGACTACCATTCTTCTGAACTGTTTCTAACAAATATTTAATCCCCCTTTCTTTAAACTTTAAAATTGGTAAGAGCAGACAAGAAAAACTATGAGAGAGAACCAGTGGAACAGCCTTGCTTCGAAGGTGCTCTGTTTTCCTGCAGGTGAGGTTTCCAAAAAGTGGCTAGATGGCCACATGTCATGAATGCCTCACCTGCAGGTTTCTCCACCAGAGTGGATAGGATGAAATGGCCCTTCGCTTTCATTCACGCCTATGATCCTGTTCATACTCTCTCATAAGTCCAAAATTCTGACTAGGAAGCAAGGTATTTCCCAAACTCCAAGTGCTTGTAATGTATCTTCACCTCAGTAGACTTTCTTACACTTCACAAAGTATGAACAAACATTAAGAATGAGCAAACATTTAAAATAAAAGAAAACATGTAAAGGTTTCCCTGCTGTGTGGAGTCTCTGGGGCCTTGCAGGGGATGACTTCTGTAAACTGAAGGAGCTGCTGGCTGAAATCCCGTGGTCAAGAATAGTCAATGAGAAAGGAGTTCAGGATGCATGGGAGTTCTTTAAAAGGGAGGTACTGAAGGCACAGGCTAAAACTGTGCCATTAAGGAGGAAAAATGGAAGGCATCTGAACAAACCGGAATGGTCGACTAAAGAGCTCTCAGCTGAGCTAAGTATTAAGAAAAACATGTACAGGAAATGGAAGAAGGGGGAAATCACCAAAGAAGATTATAAGCAAGTAGCCAGGAGATGTAGGGAGAAGGTCAGAAAGGCTAAAGCACAGAACGAACTTAGGCTGGCCAGAGACATTAAAAACAATAAAAAGGGCTTTTTTAAATACGTCCGCAGCAAAAGGAAAAAGAAGGAGACGACAGGGTCACTGCGCAAGGAAGATGGTGAATTAATAACAGGAGGAAGAAAAAAGGCAGAACTCCTCAACACCTTCTTCGCCTCAGTTTTTTCAGAAGGATAAAAACACTCAACCTGGCGGTTGGGGAGCAGGTGAGGAAGTGGGGGAAATGCAGCACAGAACAGATAGAGAGGTAGTACAGGAATACGTGGCCACACTGGATGAATTCAAGTCTCCAGGGCCAGATGAATTGCATCCTAGGATTTTAAAAGAACTAGCAGAGGTCATTGCGGAACCTCTTGCTATAATCTTTGAAAACTCTTGGCGGACAGGAGAAGTTCCAGCAGACTGGAGGAGGGCAAATGTTGTCCCCATCTTCAAGAAGGGAAAAAAGAGGACCCAAATAATTATCGCCCAGTCAGCCTGACATCAGTACCTGGAAAGATCCTGGAGCAGATCATCAAACAGTCAGTTTCTAATTACTTAGAAAACAATGCCGTAATTACGAAAAGTCAACATGGATTTCTCAGAAATAGGTCATGCCAGACTAATCTTATCTCTTTTTATGATAGAGTTACTTGCTTGATAGATGAAGGGAATGCCGTGGACATAGTATATCTTGATTTCAGTAAGGCCTTTGACAAAGTTCCCCATGACATTCTTGCAAAGAAGCTAGTAAGATGTGGGCTGGACAGGGCTACTGTCAGGTGGATTTGTAACTGGTTGACTGACCGTACCCAAAGGGTGGTCACCAATGGCAGATTCTCATCCTGGAGAGAAGTGACTAGCGGGGTGCCACAAGGTTCTGTCCTGGGCCCGGTGCTGTTCAATATCTTCATTAATGACTTGGATGAAGGAATAGAGGGCACGCTGATCAAATTTGCAGATGACACCAAATTGGGAGGGGTTGCTAACACACCTGATGATAGGATCAAAATTCAAAAGGACCTGGACAGATTGGAGAGCTGGGCCAAGGCTAACAAAATGAATTTCAACAGAGAGAAATGTAAGGTCCTACACTTAGGTAGAAAAAATGGTATGCAGAATTATAGGATGGGGGACACGTGGCTGGCTAACAGTACGTGTGAAAGGGATCTAGGAGTCTTCATAGACCACAAGCTGAACATGAGTCAGCAGTGTGATGCGGCAGCCAAGAAGGCCAAAGCAATTCTTGGCTGCATCAAGAGGAGTATGGTGTCTAGATCGAGGGAGGTATTGGTACCACTTTATTCTGCATTGGTTAGACCTCATCTTGAATACTGTGTCCAGTTCTGGGCACCCCAATTCAAGAAGGATATGGATAAGCTGGAGCAGGTCCAGAGGAGGGCAACCAAAATGGTGAGGGGCCTGGAAGCCATGCCCTATGAGGACAGACTTAGAGAGCTGGGTATGTTTAGTCTGCAGAAGAGAAGGTTGAGAGGGGACATGATAGCCACGTTTAAATATTTGAAGGGATGTCATGTCGAGGAGGGAGTGGGCTTGTTTTCTCCTGCTCTTGAGACCAGGACAAGGAGCAATGGATGCAAGCTGCAGGAGGGGAGATTCCGCCTGAACCTCAGGAGGAATTTCCTGACAGTCAGGGCTGTCCGGCAGTGGAATGTGCTGCCACGGAGTGTGGTGGAGTCTCCTTCTTTGGAGGTTTTTAAGCGGAGGCTGGATGGCCACTTGTCGGGAGTGCTTTGAGGGTTTTCCTGCATGGCAGGGGGTTGGACTGGATGGCCCTTGTGGTCTCTTCCAACTCTACATTTCTATGATTCTATGATTCTATGACTTTTGAGAAAAACATTCCTCATTCTTCTTGCTCTGGTATGGGTTCTTTCCTGTGTGGATTCTCTTGTGGGTCACAAGCTTTGAAGTGCAAGAAAAATATTCACCACAGTCCTGGTACTCGTATGGTTTCTCTCTTGTGTGGACTCTCTTGTGACTCATAAGGCTTAAATTTATAGAGAAATATTACCCACACTACTTGAATTGGTGTGATTTTTCTCCTTTGTGGATTCTTGTGTGTGTCACAAGGTTTGAAGTGTAAGCAAAACATTTCCCACATTCCTGGCATATGTATGGTTTCCCTGATGTGTGGACTCTCTTGTGCTTCACAAAGTGTGAACTGCTAGGAAAACATTTCCCATACTCCTGGTATTTGTATGGTTTTTTTCATCTGTGAAATCTGTGATGTTTGACAACGTTTCCATTCTGAGAAAAACATTTTCTACACTCCTGGCATTTGTTTGGTTTGTCTCCTCTGTGGATTCTCTTGTGCTTCACAAGCTCTGAACTGCAAGCAAAACATTTCCCACACTGCTGGCATTTGTATGGTTTCTCTCCTGTGTGGACTCTCTGGTGAATTACTAGTACTTAACTGCAAGCAAAGTGTTTCCCACACTCCTGGGATTTGTCTGTTTTTTGTTCCTTTGTGGACTGCTTGATGGCTCAGATGGCAGAATTTGAAATCAAAACCTTTTCCTGAGATGTTACATCTGCAGCAATTTTTTCCAACATGGAGCTTTTTGTGAAGAACATGTGCTATGTTCTGCGTGAAATTTTTCCCCACATACGTTGCACTTGAAGGACTTCTCTCTGGTAGACCTTTCCTCTTCTGCGTGGGCTTTCTAGTGTCTGATAAGTGTCCATTTATACCCAGGACGCTTCTCTGACAGGGTGCACACATTTCTATTCTTTTGGTTATCTGCTGGAAAGACGGAGAGGACAAAACAATGAATCCCAGTGGGAACAGTGGGAAGGGTCTTAATAGAATCTTTCTAAAACATCACACCCACAGGGAAAAAGAAAGAGGTACAATTGTTCTTTCCCCTCTCACTGGTCTTTTAGGCTCCAGGCTTTTTATTCTTTCTGGTATTTCAAGGACTATGTTCAGGGAATGCCAAGTTCTCAGGTCCCTCATCAAACTACTGATTTTAACTGAGTTTCACATGGTATGGTTTTGTGTTTAGAGATACACTATGAAGACATAACAGGAATAGAAATTGTGGGGATGATGATGATGATAAGTAGTAGAAGTAGAAGTAAGAGTAGTCTGTCAGGACATTTCAACCTGTGAAAAATCTGGACTAGGCTCCGTCCGCTGCTTTCATGTCTTCTTTGGGATCTTCCCAGGTCTCTCCTAGACAAGTGCAGCAGGACTGTGGATTATGGCAGCTTTAGGAGGGAACTCTGAGGGAAGCAGGTTCCCCAGGTGCATAGACCTTATATCACCTGACCACAGAGACTCACCAGAGGGAAGCCAGGCCGGTCCCAAGGTCATAAGAGTATCCATAGAAGCAGAAGTAGAATATGAACCGTCCAATGGCAAATGAAGCAAACAATCCTGTTGTTGTTTGTGGGTAACTGCAGTCAAGTCAACTTTGATTTATGGGGACCCTGTGAATGAGAGACGTCCAGGTCACCCTATCATCAACAGCTCTGATGATCTCCATATTCAGGGACATCGATTCCCTCATGGAGTCTATCCTTCTGTAATGCCGTCTTCCTCTTTTTCTACTGTCTTTCCAGATTCCCAAGTGTTATATTCTTAGTCAGTCATGGCTTCCCATCAATCATCAAAGCATGACTCTTTTGGTTAAGTCATCTCAGCTTCTAGGGAGAGTTCCAGCTTAATTTTCTCATGGACCTAATTATTTGTCTTTTTTAGCTATCCAGGGTACCCCAAGTCCTCCAGCGCCACATTTCAAATGAGCTGATTTTCTTCCTATTGCCTTCTTCACTGTCCAACTTTCACAACCCTACATAGAAAGACAAGTGAATGGGAGCGGGGAAGCCCCAGAAGGGAATGGGAGGGGGAGCACTTACTTGGGCTGGGGTTTATTCATGGGGTTTTGACTTTTTTAACCAGGGAGAGTTTGCTCCCTGTGCCTGCATGAAAGCAGAGGGGCCATTGTAGTATGGGATCATCAACATATCTTAAATTGGTGGTGTTCCTTCCTCCAATTTTCATATCTCATTCCTCCAAATCTAGAAACCTGCTTTATGTATATCTTCTGTGTAAAACTGAAAAGATAGGGAGATCAAACGCACCTTATCTGACCTCCTTGCCCGTGGGAAACCATCACCCTGCTCTCCAGGGTCATAGCCCAATGCTCAAAACACCACACCACGCTTACCTGGAGATAACCTGGGATTATTTCAGCTTTCCACCATCACCTTCCTATTGCGTGGCCTCTGAAGTCTTTACCAGCCCTTTGGAAAACAGCTCCTATTATCCGGCTATCATTAACAACAAGTCCTGATTTGGTGTGTGATCAATTTCCTCCTGGACTCCAGCACAAATCTTCAGTTTCTTCTTCTTCTGCCTCTGTAGCTGGAGCAGAGATTTTAGGGGTTCTCGTTATCTGATGGGTTTTCCATAAAGGCTTACTGACATCATTCAGTCAGACTTTGCATTGTATCCCTTGTCTGGTTTCCTACATCTCTCTTCACTAAAAATGCAACCCCATTTTTTATTAAATTTTCATTTCCTGAGTAAAACTCTGAATGTCTGAATTCGTTTCTTCTTGTGGGAAGGAATGGGAGTGCCACAGTATGCTCCAAAAGTCCTAACGCTGCACAAGAGAGTCCCCAGGATCTGGAGTGAAAATCAATCCTATGTTCAGCGTAAGACAGACTTGATCAATCTGTAATAATAAAAGAGTATGTTTGTTTGACTGAAGAGTACTGCCATATTGGCAATTCACACCCCAATTTTCAGGTGTAAAGACTGAATACTGCAGAATGCTCAATGGATCCCTGCACTGCAGGGGTCATACCGGGCTACAAGGCAGATCCTATGGGGTGCAGCCCACAACAGGAACACTTCTAACCCCTCTTGAATAAAAGGCTTTCTCTGCTTTCTTTGCAGCTCAGGATACCTTCTCCCTTTGTCAAATTAACAGTCCTTGGAGTCAACCTGAGTCAGGTCAGGAGAATTCTTCCCATTTCAGAGACAAAAGGGGAGCATAGCGACACCTAATATCTGGAGCAGTCTGTGCAAAGGCCCTGGGAAACCAATTCGGAAAGATGATGGAACTGATACAAGGAAGAATTATATGGAGAAAAAGAAGGCAGGATGATAGATTCCTTCAAGGAGGAATGGGAACGTGCATAGCTGAGACTATTGGACTTTGGACAGATCAGGAGACAACATAACTCATTAGAAGCATGCTAAATTGTGAGAAAGGTAGAGGGCAGATAGAAAAAAGGCAAGACGGCATTACAGATGGACTGACTCCATAAAAGAAGCACAGCCCCAAGCTTGTAATCTCTAAGCTTGACTGTTAATAACTGGGATTCTTAGAGGTCTCTCATTCCTAGTGTCGACATGTGTCCCAACCAACTTGAGTGCAAATCACAAGAAAATCATTTTTCCTGATGTTACCAAGTAGTTGTTATTTCTATCCTACATTTAAAATATCTACAATAATGGACTCAACTAAAAATATCTTTGTTGGGACGAATATCAGTGATAAAAATGAATGTTCTTCCAAAAATGAACTATCTTTTTCAAAATGTGCCTATTATTACACATATCAAACCTTTTGTTCAATGGAAGAGAGACATAACTAAATTTATATGGCAAGGGAAAAAGTCAGAATTAAATGAGAATTCTGACGGACCTAACTGGGAGAGGAGGCTTAGGCCCGCCGGACTTACAGGTATATTACAAGGCAGCGGCATTCACTTGGATAAAAGACTGGATGGAATCTTCGATGAGAATGCTGGCGTTAGAGGGAGCTGACTTAAGAATGGGATGGCACGCCTACATGTTTTATGGAAAAGCAGCAATAGAAAAAGACTTTACGCATCATTTTGTAAGGAAATCGTTACTTAAAATATGGACTGATTATAAGAAGAAGAACATAAGGCAGCTCCCGATTTGGTCTCCCCACAAGAACCTTGGGAGATGGACAGATACAGACAAATAGTTACAATATGAAGACTTAATAGAAATGACAGAAGACGGTGGTGCGAAGATGAAATCAAGAGAGAAATTGGAAACTGAATTCCCGTCCAGCATGCCTCCCACACATATATCAAGGGTAACCCCAACAGAAGGAGAGCAGGGAGGGAGCTGTTCTGGCCTCTCTGGGAAAGGAGGTCCAGAATCTAGGGGCGGCCGCCAAGAAGACCATCTCTCACATTCCCACCAATTGTGTCTGTGACAGTGGTGAGACAGAGAGGAGGGCCGCTTCTGAAGTTTTCAGGGCCTGGACAGGATCGTACAGGGGGATACAGTCTAGCATATCACCTGGACCCAACTGCATTGGCCTTTATCAGTCATAACCAGAACTTGAATTGTGCCAGGAAACAGGCAGCCAGCAGAGCTGTGGTAACAAGGGAAGTCATATGGTCCCTGTAACCTGCTCCAGTTAGCAATGATGACTAATTCAATCATGGCTTTTTTTCCAGGCACTGTGATAGTTTCGGTCCTTTATCTGACAAATAAAATTCCCAAATCTGCTTATATTTTAAAACACACTTTCAGTTGCCATTTACTTCTATCCTTCATTTGTTTCTGCTGACACAAACAAGATGTCTGTTTAGCCAGTCTCTCCCCTCGAACCTCATATAGGTCACTCAAGTTTACTTTTATTCTTTGCTGTGTTGATGTGTGCCTTCAAGTGCATTTCTAACTTACGGTGACCTTACGAAGATCCTGTCATGGGGTTTTCTGGGGTTGAGAGTGTGTAATATGCCCAGTGGGCTTCCATGGCCGAGCTTAGAGAATTGAACTCTGGTCTCAATAGTCCAGTGCTGAAACAACTATGCCAAGCTGGCTACCACTACCAACATTCCATTCCTAATCATATTTCTACATCTCCAGAATCCCTTAAGGCAGGTGTGGGAACCAACGGCCCTCCACATCCTAATGAACAAATGCTTCCATCATGCCGCCCCACGGACCAAACTGGAGGGAGTACTGGCTGACGACCTCAGTTCCCCAACTCGGCCTTCAGGAGTCCCCAACGACTGGTATGATTCGGGATGCTGATCCCAATCAGGAGAGCACTGTTATGGAGACTGTGATTACTGCATTATAAAACAGAAATGATCATCAGTGAGGGAGCCTTACCAAGACAGGCCACGATCCCATGGGTCTCCTCCATGACCTGCGCATGCAGGGCTCTCTAATCAGGATCCAAAAGAACCCACTCTTCCGGGGAGTCTCTGGGGACAGAGGGGAATGAACATGACAGTTTACATAAAAGCTCCACTTCATTCCATTAAAAATATGAAATTTATGGACTGATTCCATTTTTAAAATCAAAGCAAACTGAAACCAAGCTCTCAACAAAGCTAACAGGAAGGTGAGCCTGGAACTGGAGACCCCCAGGTTGCTCCCGTCCTCTTGTTCCAGGAATCCTTCTCCTTCCTCAACTGGTTCCACTCCATCACAAACACAATGTGAGGACTCAGCACTTCTTGATGGCTTCATTCCAGACTCTGTGGGAGAGACTTGTGTCGGGGGAAGAGATGTTCACACAGGTTTGTCTCACAGGCCACAACTACAATATACAAAGCAACTTATGAGGAAGCCCTCCCTCCCTTTACTCACAGCAGCATTTTACTACTGTGGACAGAACCCTGAGGCACCCCTCCAGTCTCTTCATCCTGCGGAGAACTGACTAAGGGGATACCTGAGGTTTCTCTCCTGGGTCCAGTTTTCCTTAACATCTTTATTCATGACTTAGATGATGAACCCAAAGGCATACTTGTCAGGTTTGCAGGAGAAGGCAAATTAGGGAGGGCAGCTCATATTGAACAGAATTCAATATGACCTTGATAGATTGAAGAGATGGGGCAAAAATAATAGAATGAATGTCCACAAGGATAATCATCAGGTGCTACATCTAGGCACAAAAAATAAAATGCACAAATGTAGGATGGATGATGGCTGGCTTAAAAGTAGTACAGATGGAAAGGATTTATGGCCTTAGTAAAGCACAAAGCAAACATGAATCAACCATTAGATACAGCAGCTAAAAAAGCCAAGGCAATTCTGGGCTGCCTCTACAGGATCTAGATCAGTTCTGCTGCTTGTTCTCCATTCTGCTTTGGTCAGACTACGGTCTAAAAATTCAGAAGAACTTCTTTTTCCCGTAAGAACTGTTCAACCTCAGAATAGATGGCCTCAGAGGGTAATGGACTCTCTTTCGTTGGATGTCCTTAAGGGTGAGCGGCCATCTTCCAGGACTGCCTTAACGGTGGATTCCTGCATGGCAGAAGGGGGTTGGACTAGATGGCCTTTGGGGGTCCCTTCCAATTCAAGAATTCCCAAATTTTGTTAGTCCACGAAAATGTACAGGGCATGGTCCAGCGCTTACGGTGTGGGACTGGTGCTTGGGAAATTCCTGTTCTAGCTCCAATTGAATTGTGACATTTATAATGCATTAAATATGAATGGGAAACATATCAGGTCAGCGCAGAGATATCAAGAGAAGAGAAAAAAGCAAGCAACAATGACATCATATAAAAATTACACATGAGAAGAGTGAGCCAGTAAAGAATGTAATGATCAGGAGACAATCCTCTAAACTTACCCCCCATGAGGAATATTAATTCACATTTTTATTTAATATATGATCAATAAACAGAAAGAAATAACGCTGGATAAAAAGGCAGTATTGAAGAATATAACACAAACGAATAAGCAACAACATGAGCTCAGTGGTTTCAAACATATGAAGATTTCAACAATATCAAATAGTTCATTAAAAATAACATAGCTGCTCGAGGGCTCTCTCCTCGCCAAATATACCTGTGAAGGTGGTGGTGATGATGATAAGGAGGAAGCTGTTCCCTTAGATTCTTAAAATTTGGGCAGATTTTTCAGACAATCTGGACCTAAGCTATAGAAAGCTACATCAGTCACCAGCAGGACTTTTGATTACCCCTGGAATGAACTGTTTTGCTTTGATGGTAACATCCAATCCCCATGTAGAATGGCAATGTTTGGCACCCAAATGCACATCTCAGAGCGCTTTTCCAGGCACCATAACCCTCCATGCACGCCTCACTGACAGCCTTCAGATTATATGGATGTATCTGAGGAATCCCAGGGGGCCGTGTATACACCCCAGCATGACCCACAGTTCAGCAGCATGTCAAAAGTAGATCAAAACAGCATAAATCCAAAGAGATCAGAGACAGAGGCTCAAAAGTATACTAAACTATGTGTTTATTGCAAAGCTTGGAATAAGTAGAAAGCAAAGCTAGGTAAAATCCATTTTCTGTCTGTGCACAGCAAGGCTGACAAGCAGACTGTTTTAAGACAGTGAAAAACAAGAAGCGAATGAGAACAGAATTCTTAGTCAAAACACCTGCGATTGTTATGGGAAAGTTTCAGCAGCTTACTTTCGTTCTATAACTAGCTGAACTGCACAGCAGCTGGGAAAACCTCTTATCCATTACCATGACTACGCGAGTCAGTGAAAGAACAAGAAACTTTAACCCCTTAGGCAGGAATCTGGGCAGTTACACTTAACGGTATCAGCACTGACAAAAATGTCCAACCACTTGAAAAGAAAATGTTTCTAGATGTGGCACATGAAGAGAATTCATAAAATTAAGTTTCCCTCCTTTACCCTCCCAGGTTGCAGCCCCGTCCCCTTTTTGCCTGAACTTCTGCTGGAGACTCTGGATGATGTATGATGGAGACTTCCTTGACAAAGGGGGATCAGACTGAACTTCCGCAAACGATCTTTGGCCTGAAAGAGCAGGGAGTTCCAAATTCAGTGTGGGAGACAGCTTAGAAATAACCATGAACCATTTTTGTCAGTTTTGACACATCCATGCACAATGTCACAAAAAATGGTTCATGGTTATTCCACAGAGTGGGATGGGCTGAGAGGGGCACAGGCCACCCTTGCTGGATGACATAGGATAAAGGGACTTGGACGTGGCTACGTGGGGGCACGAGTAGGGGCTTTGGGGCTGGAAAGAGGACAGAAAAGCCAGCTCCTGCTTATTCCTCCATGTCTGGTCCCATGTGGGAGAAAGGCCAGATATACATTCACTCAGTCCATCAGTCTCAGCTTTAGAGACATCAAGAGGAAATGTTCTCACCTGTTCTTCCTGTTTGCTGTCCTCAGCCTGACTCAGGAGGAAACCTTCTGCCAGGGACACCGCCTGGGAACAGTTCTCTGCCCCACATTCCCTGACCCAGCTCTCCATCTCTGGGGGCAGGATGCTCAAGAACCGCTCCAGGATCTGATGTTTGGTCTGTTCCTACGTCTTCAGCCACCGGTGACTCCAAACCTCTCGGGGCCCCCGGCCCTCTTGGTAGGAGAACCGTCCGAAGCTCTGACGCTCTCTTTTCTGAACTGCCAGAGTCCTCCCCCAGGAACTTCTGCACTGCTGTTTCCAGAATTCCCCATGGCTCTCATCACTGATGTTCTGGAGTATCTCCTGCTTTGCATCCAGCTAAATCCAAGTCATCTATCTTCGAACTGCTCTCCAAAGAAGTGGAAAATGGGAACAAAGTTAATTTTTCACTCTTCCCTCTATTCAGGGCCTCTGCTCCTAACCTGCAAAGCCAAGGTTTTACTGTATCAAGAATTCTTGTCCTGTGTATGAGGCAGAAAGACAGCTAAAGACAGGTGGAGGATTCAGCCCAGAACCAGGTCCCCCGCTTGAAGGAAATGGGCAGAATTAGCTAAGGGGCAGGGGAGGCTTTTCCCCTCAGGGCTCCCAAGCCAAGCCTTGTTTGACTGGGGCTGCCTCCTTCCTCCCCGTCTCTGTCTCTCTCTTCCCCAGCCCTGCCTCCCCTCCCTTGGCCTCCCACTCAGCCCCATTCCCTCTTTCCCACCCACGCCCCCACCATCCCCGCCCCCAGGAGGCCTAATAGTCTTAATACAGACTAACCCTTTCCCTGCCACTGGACAAGCACTCTAAAACCCATCAGCCTGCAGGGGGGCAGACTCCAGCTGACTCCATCCCACCCCCAGAGCTGGGGCCTCAGTTCAGATACTGTTTGTCTCCAGACTCGGTTGCTAGGCAACCCAACTCTACTCCCTGCTGGGAGGGGACTGGGAGGGAGTCTGGGGGCGTGGCTATCCCTGGGGGGGCAGAGGGGCCCAGCAACAGGTTGCCAGGCAACCAGAACTGCTCTCCAGGAGGAAACCAGCCACAGCGGGAAGCACCAGACAGTGCAGCACATGCGATGCTATGCCGAAAGTGGCAGAGAGGGGAAGACTGAAGCAGAGGACGCCCTCTCTGCCTGGGCGTCACCAGGGTCTTGCATTGTCCACGCTGTTCCACCAGAGGCCTTCTTCAAAACACTCCGTTTGGAAAGGGTTTTTTAAAAGGCCTTTTCTGGGCTTTAAATGGCCCAGAGGGGGACAAAATGTAGCAAACATCACCACCCCCATGGCCCCACAGGGTATTTTTTTATCCCTCAAAATTTTTGACACCCTGGGACATCTAGGGGACAAAAAAAAATGGCTCTGCCTAGGCTGAGGGATAGAGGGTTCGTTGCCTCTGCTCGGCTAACTTGTCCCTGTTTGGAGGCCCCTCTCTTCCCCTCCGGTTCCCTCTGCGCCCAACTTCTGAACGATGGTTTGTCTGGGCCAAACAGGCAGATCTCACATCGACGCTTCCACTTGAGCCCTCTTAAGGAATGCAATCCCAGGATATTTTGACACAGGAGACCACTTACTAATCTTTTTAGCTATTTTATCAAAATGGACAAAGTAGGACACTTCCAGTTTAGGTTCTTGGAGGCACGGAGGGTCCTCTCTGCACTCCTGGCAGAGATCCTCGCCACTTGAGGCTTAAGTCGTTCTAGAGGGGGTTTCTCCTCTTCCCTTGTACCGGCAAATTTCTCCTTCAAAGTGGAGGATCATAGAATCATAGAATCATAGAATCATAGAAATGTAGAGTTGGAAGAGACCACAAGGGCCATCCAGTCCAACCCCCTGCCATGCAGGAAAACCCTCAAAGCACTCCCGACAAGTGGCCATCCAGCCTCCGCTTAAAAACCTCCAACGAAGGAGACTCCACCACACTCCATGGCAGCACATCCCACTGCCGGACAGCCCTACTGTCAGGAAATTCCTCCTGAGGTTCAGGCGGAATCTCCCCTCCTGCAGCTTGCAACCATTGCTCCTTGTCCTGGTCTCAAGAGCAGGAGAAAACAAGCCCACTCCCTCCTCGACATGACATCTCTTCAAATATTTAAACGTGGCTATCATGTCCCCTCTCAACCTTCTCTTCTGCAGACTAAACATACCCAGCTCTCTAAGTCTGTCCTCATAGGGCATGGCTTCCAGGCCCCTCACCATTTTGGTTGCCCTCCTCTGGACCTGCTCCAGCTTATCCATATCCTTCTTGAATTGGGGTGCCCAGAACTGGACACAGTATTCAAGATGAGGTCTAACCGATGCAGAATAAAGTGGTACCAATACCTCCCTTGATCTAGACACCATACTCCTATTGATGCAGCCGAGAATTGCGTTGGCTTTCTTGGCTGCCGCATTGCACTGCTGACTCATGTTCAGCTTGTGGTCTATGAAGACTCCTAGATCCCTTTCACACGTACTGTTAGCCAGCCACGTGTCCCCCATCCTATATTTCTGCATACCATTTTTTCTGCCTAAGTGTAGGACCTTACATTTCTCTCTGTTGAAATTCATTTTGTTAGCCTTGGCCAAGCTCTCCAATCTGTCCAGGTCCTTTTGAATTTTGATCCTGTCATCTGGCCTATTAGCAACCCCTCCCAATTTGGTGTCATCTGCAAATTTGATCAGCGTGCCCTCTATTCCTTCATCCAAGTCATTAATGAAGATATTGAACAGCACCGGGCCCAGGACAGAACCCTGTGGCACCCCGCTAGTCACTTCTCTCCAGGATGAGAATCTGCCATTGGTGACCACCCTTTGGGTACGGTCAGTCAACCAGTTACAAATCCACCTGACAGTAGCCCTGTCCAGCCCACATCTTACTAGCTTCTTTGCAAGAATGTCATGGGGAACTTTGTCAAAGGCCTTACTGAAATCAAGATATACTATGTCCACGGCATTCCCTTCATCTATCAAGCAAGTAACTCTATCATAAAAAGAGATAAGATTAGTCTGGCATGACCTATTTCTGAGAAATCCATGTTGACTTTTCGTAATTACGGCATTGTTTTCTAAGTAATTAGAAACTGACTGTTTGATGATCTGCTCCAGGATCTTTCCAGGTACTGATGTCAGGCTGACTGGGCGATAATTATTTGGGTCCTCTTTTTTCCCTTCTTGAAGATGGGGACAACATTTGCCCTCCTCCAGTCTGCCGGAACTTCTCCGGTCCGCCAAGAGTTTTCAAAGATTATAGCAAGAGGTTCCGCAATGACCTCTGCTAGTTCTTTTAAAATCCTAGGATGCAATTCATCTGGCCCTGGAGACTTGAATTCATCCAGTGTGGCCACGTATTCCTGTACTACCTCTCTATCTATTCTGTGCTGCATTTCCCCCACTTCCTCACCTGCTCCCCAACCGCCAGGTTGAGTGTTTTTATCCTTTTGAAAAAACTGAGGCGAAGAAGGTGTTGAGGAGTTCTGCCTTTTTTCTTCCTCCTGTTATTAATTCACCATCTTCCTTGCGCAGTGACCCTATCGTCTCCTTCTTTTTCCTTTTGCTGCGGACGTATTTAAAAAAGCCCTTTTTATTGTTTTTAATGTCTCTGGCCAGCCTAAGTTCGTTCTGTGCTTTAGCCTTTCTGACCTTCTCCCTACATCTCCTGGCTACTTGCTTATAATCTTCTCTGGTGATTTCCCCCTTCTTCCATTTCCTATACATGTTTTTCTTAACACTTAGCTCAGCTGAGAGCTCTTTAGTCAACCATTCCGGTTTGTTCAGATGTCTTCCATTTTTCCTCCTTAATGGTACAGTTTTAGCCTGTGCCTTCAGTACCTCCCTTTTAAAGAACTCCCATGCATCCTGAACTCCTTTCTCATTGACTATTCTTGACCACGGGATTTCAGCCAGCAGCTCCTTCAGTTTACAGAAGTCTGCTTTTTTAAAATCTAAGACGAATGCCTGGCTACACTTGTCTTCTCTTCCACACTGAATGCCAAATTCTAATAGGGCATGGTCACTCTCTCCTAAAGATCCAACCAGTTCTACGCCATTAACAAGGTCTTCCCTGTTGGTCAGGATCAGATCCAGAATATTTGATCCCCTTGTCGCCTCTTCCACCTTGTGGACCATGAAATTGTCTGCAAGACAAGCAAGAAACTTGCTGGACCTTGCCACCTTTGCAGAGTTTGACTGCCAACATATATCCGGGTAGTTGAAATCTCCCATTATTACTGTATCACTCCTTTTTGAATGTGCAGTCATTTGGTCTACGAAAGCGCCATCGAGGTCCTCAGTCTGGCTTGGAGGTCTGTAGTAAACCCCCACTATAATATCCCTATTGTTTCTCGCTCCCTTAATTCTTACCCAGATGCTCTCGACCTGGCTTCCGGTGTTCAAGTCATGGATCTCTTCACAGGTGAAAACATCCTTGACATATAAGGCTACTCCTTCTCCTTTCTTATTTGGTCTATTTCTACAAAATAGGCTATACCCCTCTATTCCTACATTCCAATTGTGAGACTCATCCCACCAGGTCTCAGTGATGCCTATCAAATCATATTTATTTTGTTGTACTAGGAGTTCAAATTCATCTTGTTTGTTTCCCATACTCCGTGCATTAGTGTAGAGACACTTAAGTCCCCGTGCCCTTCCTGCAAGTCCCATAGCATTATTTCCACCCCCCCATGATTGGATGCTATTCCTACTTGGCCAATATCATTTGGGCCTTTTTCCCCTGCACTTGCCGAGTCCTTGTCCTGAATAATCTTGTCTCCCTCCCCAGTTGTACTCAGTTTAAAGCCCTCCTAATCCTCCTTGTGAGACTGTTTGCAAAAACGTTCCTGCCAAGTTTCGTGAGGTGCAGCCCATCCCTTGCCAGAAGCCCATGTTCCTGGAATTTCAAGCCATGATCCAAAAAGCCAAACTGTTGGCGGTGGCAAAATGTGTGGAGCCAGCTGTTGACCTCTACTATTGTCCTTTCCCTTCGTGCACCATATCCTTGAACAGGGAGGATTGATGAAATGACCACTTGCGCACCAAGGTCCTTAAGCTTTCTCCCCATAAGCTCGTAGTCCTTTGTGATGTGGTGAAAGCTGCGCTTCACCGTGTCATTGGTTCCAACATGAACCAAAACGAGGGGCTTACGGTCAGTGGGCTTGACCAGCCTGGCTAGCCTCTCTGTTACGTGGTTTATCCTGGCCCCAGGAAGACAGCAGACCTCTCGATTGAGCTTGTCCGGTTTGCAAACTGCCGGTTCGGTTCCTCTGAGCAAAGAGTCCCCAACCACCAGAACTCGCCTCCTCTGAGGCCTGTCTGGGGTTCTTCGACAAGCAGATTCTTCCAGGATTGCCTGGGCATTGTGTTGAGGTCTGGAGTGCTGGTCTTCCTGACTGGATCGACTGGGACTATCATATCTTCACTACTGTCTTCCTAACGTGAGAGATACAGTTTCTGATATTGGACTTTTTAAGCATCTTCTCTATTGGGGAGGATTTTTCCTCCCTCTCCCTTTTTTTCCTCTTTCCTAAAAGTCATTGACATTGCTTTGGAGTGCTGACTAGGTTTTGCCATTTGGAGTACGATAGATTTTTTGACTTTGGACTAGACCAACCGAACCAGCTTCACTTGTATTGAATCAACGTGGACATTTAAAGATTTAAAGACATTCAAGGCTAGAGACTACAACTACAGAAACAAAAATAAAAAAATCTAAGTCCTTGATGATTTTAAAGTCTTGTTACTGCAGGACTTCGATGGGAGCTTATAAGATTTTTTTCTTTCCTCTAACTTTGGAAATTTCATTTTGAAAAAGTGGAGAGTAGAAGACGTAAACTGGCTTGAGATAATTTTTTGTCATTTCTTTTTCTTCTAATGGAATGCTTATTTATAATTATTATTACAATAGAAGCTTTGTAGGATTATCAGAGACTTTATTTTTGGCTAATCTTCTTTTCAGAATTTATTAAAGAACTTAATACCAAGGGGAAAATGGCGACTAACCTTGTTTGAGATGACATTTTGAAAGTCTGTTATACAGTTGCAGCGCGTGGGAGATCTGAGAGCAGCAAGAAAATGGAGGACTTTTCCTGTGGCGAGGAAGAAGGAGTTAAGAACCACCTCCCTGAGACCGCAAGACTTTGCTGAGAGACCTCTAGAGCTATTGGTGTTATTCAGAATATCAGGAGACTAAAGTGGAAGATAGAGATAGTTGTCGATGTATTTACACTACTGCTTGTAGTTTGTGAGCTTGCAGAACAACTACCCTTGGATTCAGAGCTATGTGAAGAACGTTAAAATACATAGATGCAAAAGCTAGGTCTACAACCCTCATTTAAAGAGCTTCAATTGAAACATTTAAAAGTGTATAGAAATATAAACATAGAATATAGAAATATAAAAACAGAATAAAGACTCTTGATAGGTGTGGGTTTAAATATATACATTTAATAATACTTCTCTCTTTTCTTATTTTTATAAGTGTTACATATTCTACAAATGGTATATACTGATTCATATCAAATAACATTTTTTTAGATACACACACACACACACACACACACATATATATAAATATTGGAAAATATAGACTGGTGTATAAGTTACTTGTGCTTAAATAGCTAATCAATTATTGTAGTTATCTAACGCACTAATCAACATATATTTATAGGAATTGAGGGGTTGAGCGATCCTACCTCTATTTTGACATATCAGTTACTGGCTTCATAGTTACTTGTTGCATTTAATTAGATAGACTCTATTATGTAAATTAATAATAGCAACTCCAAGAAATATCATAATTTACTAATTTAACATATACTGACACTTTCTACTATACTTCTTGGTGATTATTGAAAATAAGAAGATTGGGACTGTGGGAAGGAAGTTGCAGTTGATTGAATAGAGGAAATAGCACCGTTTATGGAAGAATTTTGGAAAATGAGAGCGGAATTACAGCAAGATATGAAAGAGTTAAGATCTGAGATAAAACAAGATATGTAGAGTGAGATAAAAGAGGTTAAAAATCCATGGAAAGAATTTCAATGATTGTAAAGGATTTACAAATAGAGTGAATACTTTGGAAGGGAAAATGAGGGAGACAGATAAGAAAATGAATGCCCTTTCTCTGGATCATGAAACTGAATTAGACGAAAGAGCTCTGATGGACTTAAAATTGTGAGAGAATTGCCTGAAAATAAGAGGTCTAAAAGAACAAGATAATAAGAATCTCCATGACTGTGTTATATCAGCCTTAGTAGAATTTTTGGGGGGACGCAGGCCAGATGGAATGGGAGGTGGATAGGATATTCAGATTAAATTCCTTAATAGCAAAGGGAAAAAACCTCCCAAGAACATCGTTATTTATTTCCTAAGAAAATCGACGAGAGACATTATCCAACAGAATCTGAGATTCAATTTGAATATACAGGACCAAAAAATTACAATTTACAAAGATATCCCAGGCAGAACACTTCAGAAATGAAGAAAATATAAGTTCTTCCTGTGAAGAATAGGTATTCCATATAGATGGGGGAAGCTCCAAGGTACAACTTTCTGATTTAGAAACAGACTATATAGGATTGGATCAGTTGCAGAGGCTAAGGAATTCTGGAAGAGACATGAAGCAAGTTTTTTGGATCAGAAAAATGAGAAAAGAAAAGGAAAAAATGATAAGAACCAACAGAGAAAAAAGGTGAAGGAGGATGGAGATGAAATAAGACAGAAATTGGAAGAAGGAGAATTATTTGGAGCTCGAAAAAAGAAGCTAGATATCTTTGAGAGATAAAGATAAAAAGAAAGAAAGATCCAAATTGATTAAAAAAAAATTAGGTAAAGAATTCATCTCATTATCTGAAAAAAAGGAATGGAGTGGTCATATATAACAATCATAAAATAGAAGCTAATGAAATCTCCGGAGGTAATAATGGGAGATATATTGGCATGGAAATTCACTGGCAAGACCAGGAGATCTTACTAGTGAGAGTGTATGGCCCACACGACAACAAAGAAAATTTTTACAAAGAATTGTTGATAGAATTGGAGAAATATGACTACATGAACATTATTGTAATGGGCAACTGGAATGGAGTAATGGATCCAAGCATAGATGGAAAATCAGAAAAGAAGATAAAAGAGAAACAAGGGAAATTGCCCCATTCCTTTAAAAGATTAATGGATAATATGGAATGAAATGATTTATGGAGACATTTATATGAAGCAAGTAAAGAATATACTTTCTACTCCAATACTCACAAATACTTAGCAAGACTAGATCTGTTCTTAGTATCTAAGACTTTACTCTAAAATGTGAGAAAAATGGAAATACTTCCCAGAAATGTCTCTGATCACAATGCCATTTTGATGATGTTCAAGAAAGAAAAAAGAGTTTGACTGGAAATTAAATGACAGATGATTGCAAGATAAAGTGATTATAGGGAAAGCCAAAAGAATGTTGCAATTATATTTTCTAGAGAACTGTATTGGAGAAACAGATATTAATACCATTTGGGATGCTTACTAAAGCTGTTACGAGGGATTCTTCATACAGCAGAATGCTGAATTGAATAAGAAAAGAAAAGAAAAACAACAGCGAATCAATGAGGAAATTAAAACAGAAAGAAAAAGAATTAAGTGAAGACCCCTCCAATAAGGTAAAAATCAAAGAGATACACATTCTTCAGAAACAGCTGGATATGGAAACAATGATGGAGATTAGAAGGAAACTGTTATATCTTAAACTAAAGCAATTTGAATTTGCCAACAAACCTGGCAAGTGGTTGGCTTTCCAGCTGAGGAAAAAACAGACAAGAAATATAATTATGAAAATCCAAGTGGGAAAACAAATCTTCACAAAATCTGAAGAAAGAAAGAATGCCTTCCCAAAATATTATTTAGACCTATACAAAACGAAAATATAAATAAAGAGAATTTGGAGAAATATAAATAAATCAACGATAAAGGCATTGACTGATGTGCAACGACTAATACCAAATAGATCAATCTCCCCGGTAGAAATCACCAAAGCAGTACGGAAAGGTAAACAAGGCAAAGCTCCTGGCCCTGAGGGGTTCACATCTAATTATTACAAGATTCTAGAGGAGAACCTACTCTTTCCATTACAACAAACAATGAATGCTGTTCCAGAAGGCAAAGTTCTTCAGTCTTGGCAAGAAGCTAATATCATTGTTATCCATAAAGGGGAACTGGATCCATCATAGACTAAAAACTATAGACCAATTTTGCTGCTAAATGTGGATTACAAAATCTTTATGTCAATTATGGCCACCAGGCTCGTGACAGTTTGAAAAGAGAGAATCCACAAGGATCAAAGGGGATTTCTCCAGGGACAATATCTGAAAGATGATACAAGAATTGTTGTGGACATTTTAAAACATTCTGAAAGACATCCCAAAAGAAAGCTGGCAATGATTTTCCTTCACATTGAAAAAGCTTTTGATAATGTGGACTGGGATTGTATATTGACTATATTGTCTAAGATGGAGGTGGGAGATAAATTTTTAATAGGAATAAAAAGTATATACTGAGATCAAACCGCCCAAATAATAGTAAATGGAGAAAAAAACTAAGAAAATAAATATCTTAGTGGAACAAGACAAGGTTGCCCGTTATCTCCATTACTTTTCTTTGTTGGTAATTGAAATTTTAAATTCAGAAATAAGAGAAAATAAAGGAATAGGAATAAAAGGCTACGGATATAGATTATGCGCTTTTGCCGATGATATATTATTAGAAGATCCCATGGAAAACATTGCAATGATTAAGAAGACAATTGCAGATTTTGGAGGTATATCGGGTTTAAAAATAAACACAAATAAAATGAACATTCTCACAAAGAACGTGTCAAAAAGTGAAGAAAAAGAATTGAATCTCCAATCTGGATTTAATATTAGCCCTAAAGTAAAATATTTAGGGATAAATTTGACTAAGAACAGGTTGCTTACGTGTAACTGTGGTTCTTCGAGTGGTCATCTGTGCCCTCACTTATTAGGAGCTTTCGCGTCTGCGTGGTAGCGTTCGGAAGATTCAAGAGCTGAGTAGCTTGGCGGGAACCCCTCCCCCATGCCGGTACTGCGCATGCTCAGCCCGCCGAGCAACGGTCACTCCTCAGTTCTTGGTCCACCGAGAGGAAGGGACCTGAAAAAGAGGGGAAGGATGGGTGGGCATGTATGATGGCACAGATGACCACTCGAAGAACCACAGTTACAGATAAGCAACGTGTTCTTCTTCTTCATGGTCTCTGTGCCTCATACATTAGGATACTGTGTAGCTTACTGGTAGGATGGTGGAACAGAACAGAAGCCAGCACAGCACGTCCAAATTGAGCATCTCGACGTGACCAGCAATCTAGCCTGTAGTGGTGCACGAAGGTCGATGGCTGGGACCAGGTCGCCACACAGCAGAGTTCATGCAGGTTGACTCCCCGCAGGAGGGCTACAGATGTCGCCACGGCTCTGGTGGAATGAGCCTGAAGAAACTCTGGTGGAGGCTTCTTGGCAAGCTCATAAGCCAGCTGGATAGTCTGGGCCACCCACTTGGAGAAGCGCTGGGTGGACACCTTGTGGCCTCTTCGACCCCTGCCATAGCACACAACGAGGTGCGGGGTCTGTCTATAAGAGGCAGTCCTATCTTTGTAGAAGGCCAAGGCCCGACGAACATCCAAGGAGTGAAGGGACTGCTCCAAAGGTGTAGTCGGGTCCGGGTAGAACAGCGGTTCTCAACCTGTGGGTCGTGACCCCTTTGGGGGTCGAATGACCATTTCACAGGGGTCACCGCTCCTCTATCCCGCCCCGTCCCCTTTTAAAAGAAGGGGCCTCACAGCAAATGGGAGCGCCACTTCTGAGAGCCCACGCTGGGAGGAGGGGAGAGGAGGCGTGCTGGGCATTTCCCCATCTTTCCCTGCCGGGTGGCGAAGCATTGGAGGAGCCGGAGGTGGAGCCGGAGGTGGGGAGAGCAAGAAGAGAGAATGTGGAGTCTGAGCGTTAAGGCGGAGGTGAGGAGCCCGAGAGGAGAGAGCATGGAGCCCGAGAGTGAAGGCGGAGGTGAGGAGAAGAGACCCCGCGCTGGTAGAAGGGGAGAGGAGGCGTGGTGGGCACGTGTGGGGCATTTTTTAGGCATTAGAAGTCTATCCAGAGCAGTGATTTAGGGCAGTGTTTCCAATCTATTTGATGTTGGAAATAACTAACTAGCCAAATAACTAAATAATAAATAAATAAATAACGAAAATGATTTTATGGTTGGGGGTCACCACAACATGAGGAACTGTATTAATGGGTCGCGGCATTAGGAAGGTTGAGAACCACTGGGGTAGAAGGTGGGCAGGATGATGTCTTGGCTCAGGTGGAAGTTGGACACCACCTTCGGCAGGAAAGAGATGTCAGGCCAAAGGACTTGTCTCTGTGAAAGATGAGATATGGCTCATCAGAACGTAGGGCTGTCAGCTCTCCCGCCCGCCTGGCAGAGGTGACAGCCACCAAGAAAGCAATTTTCATGGCGAGCACCCTGTCATCTGCAGTCGCCGTTGGTTCAAAGAGCAGTCTTGTCAGCTGCAACAGCACCAGCGATAACGACCACGGTGGTAGCGGCAGCAATACTGGCAGGTAGAGGTTCTGCAGGCCCTTTAGAAACTGCTTCACGGTACCGTGACGGAAGAGAGCCGCTGATGGGGATTGTGGCGGTTGGTACGCCACGACAGCGGCGAGGTAAACCTTTAGTGACTGGAAGGCCAAGCCTTGCTGCTGAAGGTGTAGGAGGAAGTGGAGCACGGTAGGCAGGTTGACAGGTGATATCGGTTCCCGTCGTTCTTCACTGAAGGCAATGAAATGCCGCCACTTGTAATGGTAGTTGCGGCATGTTGATTCCTTCCTAGTTGCAGTCAGGATGTTGCCGATGACGGGGTCATCTAAGGCGATATCCTCCAGGCATGGAGGGCCAGAGGTGGCAGGTCCAGATGAAGCACGAGACCGTTGGAGTGGGAGAGGAGGTCTGGTGCTGTCGGACACCGGAGAATCCGTCCTCGGGCGGCCTTGAACAGGGGCCTGAACCAGTGCTGCCTCGGCTAGCACGGTGCCACGAGAACGATGTCTGCTCAATCCGCGAGGATCTTCGAAATCACCTGGCCGAGCAGAGGGACTGGAGGGAACGTGTAGAGGAGTCCCTCATTCCACCGAAACTGGAAGGCGTTGCTGATGGAGTGACGATCACGGCTGGCCCTCGAGCAGTACTGACGACACTTCGCATTCTGGCTGGTGGCGAAGAGGTTGATCATCGGCTCGCCCCATCAATCCCGAACCATCTGGAAGGCCTCGCTGGATAGGGACCACTCGTGGTGCCATGAGGTGTCCCTGCTGAGAGCATCTGCTGTGGTGTTCTCCTGCCCAGGCAGATGAACCACCACCGGATGGATCCAGAGCAAGACGCACCAGTCCCAGAGGTCGAGGGCGATGTTGAGGAGAGTGGTCGAGTGAGTCCCTCCTTGCTTGTTGACGTAGCAGACCGCCGTCGTGTTGTCTGTGAGGATCAACACCATGCGGCCTGCAATGAGGTGACGAAATGCCCGCAGAGCTTTGTAGACGGCAAGTAGCTCGAGGACGTTGATATGGAGGGCAGTCTTGTGAGCGATCCACTGGCCGCGGACTCTGAGGTCGCCGCAGTGTGCTTCCCAGCCGAAGAGGGAAGCATCTGTCATCACCGTGAGTTTTGGGTTTTGCTCCCGGAACGGCATGCCCAACAGGAGGTGGTTGTAAGATTGCCACCACAGCAGGGAGTGCGCACCTGTTGAGGAAGCTGGTAGCGGCGTGTCTGTTCGTCCAAGAGTGGATTGAAGACTTGGACAAACCAATGCTGAAGTGGTCGTGCACGAAGCCTGGAGAGGTAGGTCACGGTGGTCGTTGAGGCCATGTAGCTGAGGAGCTGTTGGATTCTCCTGGCTGTCACCATCGGAGCATGGAAAACAGTAGATGCTGCCCGACAAAGCATCCGGGCCCTGTCTAGTGGCAAGTACACCCTCGCCGATACCACATCCAGGGTCGCCCCGATAAAGTCGAGAACCCTCATGGGTTCGAGGTGGGACTTCTTCGGGTTGACCTGGAGTCCAAGCCGGGTGAGAAGAGTCAGAGTCCGGTGTATGTCCCTGTAAAGTTTTTGTTTGCAGGACGCCACCAAGAGCCAATCGTCCAGGTAGGGGTAGATTGAGATGCCTTTCGTCCACAGAAACGACACCACAGGGGCCATGCATTTGGTGAAGACCCGTGGAGCGGTCGAGAGGCCAAATGGCAGCACCCGGTACTGGTAGCAAGTACCGTTGACCGCGAACCGCAGGTACCATCTGTGCTGCGGGTGAAAGGGGATGTGGAAGTAGGCGTCCCGAAGATCGATGGAGGTGAACCAGTCCCCTTGTCGAAGGAATGGCAGGATCGAGGGTAGCGTGACCATCTTGAACCTCTTGGAGCGGATGTAGTCGTTCACCCCTCTGAGGTCTAGGATAGGCCGCAGGGTTCCGTCCGTCTTCGGTACGGTGAAGTACCTCAAGAAGAAGCCAGTGGTCTTGGCTGAGGATGGAAGTTCCTCGATCACTCCCTTTTGTAGAAGGGACTGGATCTCTTTCAGCAATACCGAGCTGGCCGGGGTGGAGTAGTAGACCCCTTGAGGTGGAATATCGTGGAACTCTATGGCGTAGCCCAGGCGGACGATGGTAAGTACCCAAGAGTCCATGGTGATTTTCCACCACTCAGCGAGGTGTCTGGCCAAGCTTGGTTGATCTCGAACGTTTGCTGGGAGGTTGAAGATTGGTGTCGGTGGTGACTTGCGCAACACATCAAAACCGAGACTTCATCCCGGACGAAGACTTCTTGGAAGAAGAAGATGGGCGTCTTCAAAGAGGTCTCCATGCAGCAGATGAAGTAGACGGCTGGGATGCAGTTGATCGCGGTGACTGCAGTTGGTATATGGAGGAGGAGGAGGACCTACGGCACAATGGTCTGGGCTGAAGCTGTGGCGAGACTGGGACAGTTGATTGATGCCCATCTTCTTGGCCGTTAGTCGGGCCTTAACAAGATGGTCCATGGCCTCATCCATCGATGCATGGAAGAGCCCCTGGCCATCAAACGGGAGGTCTTTGATCCTCTTGCGGCTGTCCTCCTGGAGCCCCGACGAACGCAACCACACATGTGGTCAAAGGGCCACCGCGCCCACCATCACCCTCAAGGTAGCCTCCATGGCATGCCTCGAGGAGGTGATCTGTTGGTTAGCGACCACAACGGCCTTGCCGAAGAGCTGCGTGGTGGTAGCACGGGAGTCCTCTGGCAGATCAGCGAGGAGCGGGGCGAGCCGGTCCAGGAGGTTCTGATGGTATGCCGCAAGGCAAGCCATCGTGTTTAGGGTCCTGGCTACCAGGGAGGATGCAGAGTAGAACCGCCTGCCGAAGGTGTCGAGTTTACGACCTTCACGGTCCAGTGGGGTCGTGTGAGCTCTGTTTCCACCCTTGGTCTGCACTGACTCGACCACGATGGAGTTCGGTACTGGATGACTAAAGAGGAACTCTGCGTCCTCCTGCTGGGTCTTGTACAGGTGCTCAAGCCTGTGTGGAATCAGCTGAGCTGAAGCCGGCTTTGCCCAAGGTTGCTTGATGGCGTCCAGCAACGTCAGCAGAAAAGGCAGCGGCACAGTGGATGGCGGGCGCGTCTCCAGGTATTGGAAGACGGGATCGTGCGCCACTGGGGCCGGTTCCGCAACCTTCAAGGCAAGGGCCGTAGCCATGCAGAGGAGGATCACGGAGAACTGCCGCATTGTTTAATTTTTTTTTAAATAACTTTAACATTTATACTTTCATAGAAGTTTTGTATGGTTAGCCACCTTGAGTCCCATTATTGGGAGAAATAAAAGTATAAATGTTAAAGTTATTGATGTACAGCCTGCTGAACTTCTATAGTGTGCCTAGTGACATAGGATCTCAGCTGATATATAATATTTATAAGGTCCTTGTGCTGTGCCATTCTTGACAGCTATGAGAGGTAGTGGTAGGGAGACTTGTTATCATATACTGTGTTTTCTTAATTGTTATCAAGAAGAGGTGGGAAAGGAATGACAATGAGGCTCCACATCTCTTGTAATTAGTTCCTTCTTTCAGCTGCTCATGAGAAAGCACTAGCATGGATATGTGGGACAACTGCAAGCCAGCTACTGGGGAAAGATTGGGAAAGGAAAATAGCACCAGCACCCCCGCTACCACCACTACTACAACTTTGAGGCTGGTATGAAGGAGTGGCCCTGGTGCCCCTAATGTACCAATTAAAAATAACAGTGAACACTGCTTGTTACATGGGGAAAATTATGAATTTCCAACCATTGCAATACTTTTCAAGAAAATCACATCATTACCCTTAAAGGTAACACTTTAGAGGTTGGATGAGGAAAAACAAATTGAAATTGAATCCAAACAAGACAGAGCTGTTTACTGTCAAGAGGCCTAACCTGACAGATCCAAGGATAACTCCTCTAGAGCTACCTAAGAAGACTATTTCTGAAGGAGCAAGAGAAAGACCAAGTGAAATGGCCTCGGGAACAAGAAATGTGGCGGAAGCAGTCAGCAGTGTGATGCGGCAGCCAAGAAAGGCAATGCAATTCTCGGCTGCATCAATAGGAGTATGATGTCTAGATCAAGGGAGGTACTGGTACCACTCTACTCTGCTTTGGTTAGACCTCATCTTGAATATTGTGTCCAGTTCTGGGCACCCCAATTCAAGAAGGACATGGTCAAGCTGGAGCAAGTCCAGAGGAGGGTGAGTGGCCTGGAAGTCATGCCCTATGAGGACAGACTTAGAGAGCTGGGTATGTTTAGTCTGCAGAAGAGAAGGTTAAGAGGGGACATGATAGCCATGTTTAAATATTTGAAGGGATGCCATGCAGAGGAAGGAAAGACCTTGTTTTCTGCTGCTCCAGAGACCAGGACAAGGAGCAATGGATTCAAGCCGCAGGAAAGGGGATTCCACCTGAACCTCAGGAAGAACTTCCTGACAGTCAGGGCTGTCCAGCAGTGGAATCTGCTGCCTCGGAGTGTAGTGGAGTCTCCTTCCTTGGAGGTTTTTAAGCAGAGGCTGGATGGCCATCTGTCGGGAGTGCTTTGAGGGTGTTCCTGCATGGCAGGGGATTGGACTGGATGGCCCCTGTGGTCTCTTCCAACTCTACATTTCTGTGATTCTATGTCCTCCAGTGCCGACTCTGGTCCCGGTTCTCCAAACGCCAATGGAGGCAACTCATGAGATGACGGAGTCGAGTCCGCGAAGTCAGAGTCCGACTCATACGACTCCGAAGATGGAGTCGGAGATTTTTCCGTTGTCCTCTCCGGAGACGACTTGCAGGTGGGGAGAGCCAGGGTCACTGTCGGAGCAGTAGACTGCACCGGTACCAGGGACGACGACGTGCTTGGGATCGACATAACTTGAAGGGGCACCACCAAGGGCCAAGGGCAGTGAACGGCCTGTGTCGTCGACATCGTCGCTTGTGTCACTTGTGCCAAGGTGGCTTGAGGCACAGCATGCGTTGTGGTCGACGTCCTTGGGGGAGGGGACACTGCCCTGTAGTGTGGTGAGGGCTCCCTAGACCTCCAATGATGCGGCGAGACAGATCAGCAAGGCGATCGGCTTGGTAGCCTCTCGTAATGGGAGTGATGGGCTTCCCTGGAGGGCAAGCGGGACCGATGTGGTGACCAGTACCGTACGTCCGGGTGGTACTGGTCCCTGTACGACAGGGAGTATGAGCAATAGGACCCTGGGTGCTCGCGCCAGAGGCGCTCGTGGCCGTACCTACCGAGGTAGGAGGCGGAGGTGTAGATGGAGTCCCCAGAGTAATCTCTGTCCAGGCACATCTCCCGATGTCGCGGGGATGGAGGCCTGGCTCTCTGGTCAGGAGAGCGGGACTCGCTCCATCTAGAGGCTGGCCTGTGAGTGGGCAAAGGCCAATGTCGGACCACAGCCTCCTCCCGGCGGTCGACCAATGGACAGTGACTCGGCGGGGTAACTGCAGCCGTCAACTCGGGCGGTTCTGAGGGCAGGACCTCCACGGTCTGCTCCTCGTCAGACACCTCGAGAACATCTTGGTCGTCCAGATCCTCTTCTGGCTCCCCAGTGAACTGGGTGGGTGGAGGTGTTGGGAGGTGAGTCTCCTTCTGAGGGGAGCGCCTCTTTTCCTTCCTCCTCTTCTTTTTCTTCTCCTTACTGGTGTCCTGGGTAGGAGAACGCTTCTTTTGTGATGCTGTTAAGGGCTTGGAGGAGGTCAAGGATTGCGAGCCTGCAGGGTCCTCACGAGCCAGAGGAGCTGATATCTTCGGGGTCCTTGGGAGCTTTAGGGTCGGTACCGAGCCCGGTAATGACGAGGTGGACAGTACAGCAGCTGCCGCTGTCGATAAAGAAGTCGTCGGACGAGCCAATTTTTCAGCCATGGTATCGTGGCCCTCGGTCTGTTCTTGTGCACGCAGGGACTCCTCCCAACAGTGAGACTTAAGTCTCGCCGAGCGGTTGTGGAGGGTCTGGTGGGTGACTTGCCTACACACAGGACAGGCCTGGACGTTATGGCCTTCACCCAGACAGAAGAGGCATTCACGGTGTTTATCTGAAAGCGCGACCTTCTGTCCACAGGAGACGCAGCTTTTGAACAGCGCCGACATAGACTAAGTCCAGTAGCAGAGAAGAAGTTAGAGTGGGGTAAGAACGGGGGTTTGAATTCGAAAGAACCGGTCTGAGATCCAAAAATTGTTTGTCAATGATGAAAACCGGGTCGAAAACCAGAAGCCAAATACCAGAATCCAATACGCAATCCGAGAAACGTAGTCCAAAAAGCCAAAACCAAGTCGAAAAGAGCCAAAACCAAGAAAAAACGCAAGCCACTGAGAAGAACCTTCTGTTTGCTACGGCGGACAAGAAAGAACTGAGGAGTGACTGTTGCTCGGCGGGCTGAGCATGCGCAGTACCGGCATGGGGGAGGGGTTCCCGCCAAGCTACTGAGCTCTCGAATCTTCTGAACGCTACCGCGCAGGCGCGAAAGCTCCTAATGTATGAGGCACAGAGACCACAAAGAATAATAATTCAGATCTATTTCAAAATAATTATAAAAAAAAACTTGGAAGAAGATACGTGAGGCTCTAAGGAACTGGAAAATTTTTAGACTTTCTTTATTAAGGAAAATAACAGTTATCAAAATGATGATTCTTCCTAAATTAATTTTTCTCTTCCAAACTATTCCAATTATAATTAAAATTGCAATATTTAAAAACTGGTAAAAAGATAGACAAGAATTCCTATGGGAAGGGAAAAACCCGAGAAGAACATCCAAGATGCAAAAGAAAGAGGATGACTCTTTCTCTCTCATTTGAAATTGTACTATTTTGCATGCTGTTTGGATTGGATGAAGGAAAGGATGACTTTAAAGAACACTAGACTTTTATCTTTAGAAGGAGAAGATTTGTATTTTGTATTTTGGTTGGCAGGCCTACTTGTGGAATGATAAAGAAAAGGTTCACAAGGACTTTAATAATCCCTATATAAGATCTCTTTTGAAGGTTTGGAAAATTATTAAGGCAATTCTTTTTTATAAAGCCCATTATGGATCTCAGTGCAAGAAGCCTTTTATAAAAGAGAGAATATACTTTTGATAAATGTATAACTTATAATGATTTAACCAAGTTTCAAAGAAAAGACCCATTATTTTGTTAAGTGTTCCTGCCTGTTCCTGTCTAAAGGGTCAAGTGTTCTTGTCTCTTCTCTGGCTCACGTAACCATGGAAACGCAGCTTAGCAGTTCCCAGCCTGAACTGTCAGAGTGAGGTAAGGCTCTCCAGGTTCATTCCCAAAACAAAGTAGAAGTTATGACTAGAAAGTTTTCCATTCTCATGCTCTCAATTTGTTTACCACTGTCTTTAAGAACTGCCTGCTTGCCAGTCAGTTGTTGTTCGTTCTTTGTTCTTTTGTGCTTCTGTTCAGACATGGATATCACCTAGAGGCATTGCTTTCCATGTACTCCAGTTTTGCTTTCAATAAACGACGTAGTTTTTAGACTACCTGGTGGCCTCATTCTCTGGTGGTTTTTTCTTGGGACTTACTTTTTCTTGGCTTACTTTTAAGCGCAGCTAAACGGTGGGTCATGCTAATCTACAGCATGCCCCCAGGAATTTTTGCAACATATTTAAGTCTCAACAAGAAATTTAGGAGGAAGGCATAACTTGCCATTGGCTCCTCTACAGGCAACTCAGGGAGAAATGGAAATTTGAGTTTAATTTACATGGTTTCTCAAAAGAAAAATCTGGCTTAGATAAGATCTTAACACAAGAGAATTCCAAACTTGTTTCAAAAATCTATAAGGTTCTACTAAAACAAGACATGGAGGGAGAAACAATCAAGACACAAAACTAAAATGGGCTCAGGATATAGGTCGACCACTAGAATTCCAACAGTGGGAGAAAACACGGATTAAAAGATTAAAATACACAGCTAATCAAAATATAAGCTAAAATATCTATAAAATGCATTAAAAGATGGTACCTCTCCCCACAAAAATTATCCAGAATGTATAAAAACTGTAAAAATACTTGTTGGAAGTGTAAAAAAGAGAGGGATCTTCTACCATACTTGGTAGTCTTGTACCAAATCTAAAAAGTTTTGGAAGTCTATTCACTTAACTATTGACTATTCACTTAACTCATTTTCTACACGACTGCCACATGTAGACTTATTTGTGAAAAAATGGAAATCAGAAGAGGTACCATCAGTAGATGAATGGTTGTTGAAGGTATTGGATATGGCAATTATGGACAAGTTCACAATTTTGTTAAGAAATGGTTCTATACATAATTATTTAAAAACTTTGGATCCAATGTTTAATTTTCTCAGAAACAGTTATTCTGAAATAAAAGTAGTTCGCTTCTTTCATTAAAAATTAATCTTCTTTAGATATATATATATATATGTAATATAGATATGTATATATAATTAGATTTAGGATAGAATTAGATAAGAGATATGAAAATGTTCAAAGATCTTTAATCATATAGTTTAAGTAATAACCAATGGCACTCAGGGGGAAGTTTTACTTTTTTCTCTCTTTTTTTAAAAAAATTGTGGTTGTTGTTGTATTTGTACAAGTTTACTGACCTTGGGGTTTTTTTTTCTGTATCTTTTTCATTTTCATAAAATAAGTTTTATTATTGGTAACTTTTCTCAAATAAAAATATTGGAAAAAAATGGACAAAGTAGGACACACATATGCACTCATACACACACACTCCTTAGGGAGGAGCACAGACTTCTCCTTGTGTAAGCACATTTGTTACTGCTATAGCAAGCATAGCAATAACATCCTTATTTCTATCAGGTAAGTGCTCTCTAAGCGGTTTACAATTTTTTAGCCAGTTGCCCCCAACAAGCTGGTCCTCATTTTACCGACCTGCGGAAGGATGGAAGGCTGAGTCAACCTGGAGCCTGGCAGGATCGAACTCACAACCTTGTGGCTGCAGTCCTGGCAGTTAACCACTGCGCCACCAGGGCTCCTATAACAGGCATTTATCCAGCCAGATGAGAAATTTCTATTCAGTACATTAGGTCCCCCAGAACTGCACGGATGGTATATTGAAATTGAAGGTACCGGCATCCTGTTTGCTCATGGTATCACGAGGTCTCACACAGTACTGTACACGGTGTAACGCTACCATCTGTCTTAGTAGGCCTCTTAATTACACTTTGTGGTCTGATCATAGTAGTGTCCTTCTGTGAAATTCTTGTCCTTCCACAGTAACATCCTTGTCTTTATCTAAGCTAGCGCCTGGCACAGTCTTTCTCCTCGAGACCTTCAGTTGTCTTCAATGGCCCCGAAGGGCAAGAGTGGTGATTCCAACAATCCTGATAAGCCTAAGAGAACCTGTGAAGTTCTTCCTTCAAGCAAGAAGATGAAAGCTCTTGACTTAATCAGGAAAGAAAATAAAACATACCCTGAGGTTGGTAAAAATGTACGGGAAGAATCAATTTTCCATCCACGAAATTCTAAAGTAGGAAAAAGAAATCCATGATATTTTGGTGTTGCAGGCCAAAGCAAAGTTATTAAAGTTACTTCAGTACTAAAGTTACTGAAGCCCTGGTGGCGCAGTGGTTAAATGCCAGTGCTGCAGCCACAACGTTCTGAGTTTGATACTGCAGGGCTCCAGGTTGACTCAGCCTTCCATCCTTCCTTAGATTGGTAAAATGAGGACCCAGCTTGTTGGGGGCAATTAGCTTACAACATTGTAACCTGCTTAGGGAGTGCTCAGCACTGATAAGTGGCATAGAAATATAACTGCTTTTGCTATTACTTTCCTTGGAGCTCAGGGATATCTGGACAACCTGCTCTGGGGACACCTGCCTTTGCCTATCAGGATGTGATAGGTGCTTAATTAAAACGGAGAAGGCATTAAATGTGTGAACAGAAGGCAAAAACAGGAAATGAATTCTCATTAACATCGCTGCCATGAAGCACTGTGGCCATGCAAAGATATCAACAGGACATCCCCTCAAACAAGCACCACCAAGCCCTTTGCTGCAAGTAGGGGAAGGTTGCAGAGATTTAGAAGAGGTTTGGACTTAAAACATCAAAATCAGAGGTGAGGGTGCCTCTGCCAATGAAGCAGCTGCTGCTGCTTTCCAAGAGCAGAAGTTGCCTGAGAAGGAAGGCCACTATCTAAAGCAGGTGTTCAACTGAGATGAAACCAGGCTCTTTGGGGAAAATATCCCTAGAACCTCCATTCATAAAACTGCAAAGGTGGCTCTCAGGCATAAACTCTGCTCCCATGTAGTAACTCTGCAGAGAAGATGGTGAAGTTGGGTGTAGTGTACAGGTCCTTACTTTCAAAACCACTTCTCCGGGCATCACATTTGAAGAGCAATAGAGCCAACAGTGGCTATGGGGGGCAGCAATAGGGACAGAAGAAATGAAAAAAGGGGCAGAGTGGCCATGTCCTGCTTATCCCACACATTCTGTCCTTCTTGGGAGAAAGGCAGGATATCTGTTTAATCAATCTATCCATCTCAGCTTAAGAGACCACAAAAGGAAATGCTCTCACATGTTCTTCCTGTTTCTTGTCCTCAGCCTGACTCAGGAGGAAACCTTCCACCATGGCCACCACCTGGGAACAGCTCTCTGCCCCACATTCCCTGACCCAGTCCCCAAGTTCCACAGGCAAGATGCTCAGGAACTGCTCCAGGATCATCAGGTCCAGCATCTGAGGTTTGGTCTGTTCCTTTAGACTCAGCCACCAGTGGCAGAGATTGTGGAGGCATTTACAAACCTCTTGGGACTTCTGGTCCTCTTCGTAGAACTGCCTGAAGCACTGATGCTCTGTTTCTGAGTGGCTAATTTCCTCATTCAGGAACTCCTGCATGTTTTTCCCCAGAATTCCCCATGGCTCTCATCACTGATGATGATATATATATTCAATCCATCCAAAAATCTCAGTTTTAGAGACACCAAGAGGAAATGTTCTTCCTATTTCTTGCTCTCAGCCTGCCTTGGGAAGAATCACCAGGGCCACCCCCTGGGCACAGCTCTCTGCCCCACATTCCTGATTCAGTTCCCCATCTCTGGGGGCAGGACACTCAGGAACTGCTCCAGGATCACCAAGTCCTAGATCTGATGTTTGGTACGCTCCTTTGGCTTCAGCCACCAGTGATAGAGATCGTGGAGATGCCTCCAAGCCTCTCGGGGGTTCTGGCTCTCTTGGTAGAACTGCCTGAACCACTAGCTCTCTGTGTCTGAGCTAGCAAGGTCCTCACTCAGGAACTTTAGCATCATTCTTTCCCAGAATTTCCCACTGCTCCCAGCAGTCATGGCATCAAGGCCCCTTCCTGGTTCATGTCCAGCTGAGTCCAAAGTCATGAGAAGGCTTTTTCATCTGAGACCCACAAAGAAAGCAAGGCCTTTGTTGATTGGAGAGCCAAGTAATGCTGCATCCTCCTCTCACCCAAGTCTCTGCCTATTCAGCCTCCGGCCCCACCTTCCCTCTTTTGGCCTCCCACCAAAAGCACCACATCCAGACTGTCTTCCCACAATTCCTTCTACATGTTTCCTCCACTTACCCAACAGGTTAGGGGCTGGAGCACTGGCTGAAAATGGAATTGGTTGAAAACTGGAACCCATGTACTCTCTCTGAAGGGAGCACGAAGGACTTCTGGAGGCTCACTTCTTACTGACCGTGCCTGCGCTCCGTGCAAAGTCTCCCGGCTGGCTTAGCCCCTCTTCCCCGCACCTCAGCTCCCTTTGCAAGCAGCACCTCTGTCCAAGCAGTTCCCAGTGAGCCTCCGTAGGCAGAAGAACTGATGAAAGGACAGAACCTCCATTGAACTAATGGAACTGGTTGTTGATGTGTCAACAGAATGAGTTTTCAGATAATAGGGCATCCAAAGGTGGGGCTTCCTATAAACCTTTGATATAAAAATTTGACTTCTTTAAACTAAGGCTTCCACTCAGTTCAAGAGCTCTTCAATGGCTAATCACCTGGTTGTCAACCAGAACACATCAACTCTGCCTACATCTACATAAACTAGACACTGTACTGAGAACATATTTTGTTCTTATTTTGAACAGACCTAATACTATTAGAATTATTATTGTGCTCGCTTATAGTCTGCCTTTTCCCCAGCCCTGGGGCTCCAGATGGCCAACAAAAACTGAAACACAAGTAAAAACCCACAGCAATAAAAACATACAAAAAATTAAAATGTGATCTAAGTATCAGTAAAATGAAAATCAGTTTACAATTATATCCATGGAAAAGCAAGAAATCTAAGATCCTAAAAGTAGTAGGGCTGTGTAGCTCCTGTCAAAAATGATTGATAACTGTCAAAGTTGATTTATGACTTGTCAGATTTGATTGATTTATGACCTGTCAGATTTGATTGATTTATGACCTGTCAAAAGTGACCGACACCTATCAATTCCCTCCCCCGGAAGTGCTAGGGCAGGACATCTGGAATGGGCTGTGTCCCCTCCCCTCCCACGTGGTCCAAGCCGGCCAATGGGGCAATTTCTAAATCGGCTTCTAACTGGGCCCCAGCGGAGCCACATGACCTCCTCAGATCCACGCAGGCCAATGAGGGGCGATTTCCAATGCGCGCTGCCATTGGCCGAGTGGGGTCATGTGAGCCCGCCCACCACCCTTGATCAATAGGGACGGATTTGGACCCCCTCAGAATCACACGTGTCAAACCGGCCAATAGGAAGACGCCCTTTGAGAGATATATCATGGGGAGAGAACCAGCCATTTTTGCATGCCCGGACAAGTCCTGCGGAGACAACATGGAGGCGCCAAGCATCCCTCAGAAATGCAGTATGGATGCAGATAAAGACAATTGTCCACCAGAGGTTCTACAAGAGGAAGAGTCCAGAATGTGGCACACTATGTTAGACTCTCTCTCAGCAGAGAACGCTGTAGTGCAGGTAAAATGAGAAACATATCTGGAGAGTTCGGGGCTACCTTGGGGAGACCAGAAACTAATAATCATTGTTCTCAATTTTCAGGAACCTGGAACAAGCGGTGGTGAGGTACAAGTTGCTGAAAGGAATGCCCAGGAGCCATGCACGACAGCACTGTTGAAGTTGGCATCCATAGGAGAAATACAGGTTTGTAAACATACATGGGGGTCAGTTGGTAAGACATGTTGTATAGGGCATATTTTAAAAGAACAGGTTGCTTACCTGTAACCGTGGTTCTTCGAGTGGTCATCTGTGCCCTTACACACTAGGAGCTTTCGCGCATGCGCGGTACTGTTAGGAAAATTCTAGAGCTTAGTAGCTTGGCGGGAACCCCTCCCCCCATGTATCCACTGAGCATGCTCAGCCCGCTGAGCAACAGTCTCTCCTCAGTTCTACAAGTCAGCCAAAAAAAGGGGACCTGAGAGTGAGGGGACGGTTGGGCGGGTGTGTGTAAGGGCACAGATGACCACTCAAAGAACCACAGTGACAGGTAAGCAACCTGTTCTTCTTCTTCATGGTCTCTGTGCCTTACACACTAGGAGACTTTGTAGCTTACCAGAAGGACGGTAGGTCAGGTCCCTAGAGTACGGAGGCCAGCACCGCTCGTCCAAACCGGGCATCCCTCCTGGACCAACAGTCCAGCCGATAGTGGCAGATGAAAGTCGAGGGCCTGGACCAGGTCGCCACTCGACAAAGTTCCTGTAGGTCCGCACCTCGCAAGAGGGCTGCTGAAGATGCCACAGCTCTAGTGGAGTGTGGCTGCTTGGCCATGTCGTAAGCAAGCAGGATTGTCTGGACCACCCACTTGTAGAATCTCTGGGTGGACACCTTGCGGCCCCTGAGACGCTGACTGTGACAGACAAACAGGTGAGGGGTCTGCCTGTAGGCCGCAGTCCTCTGAGTGTAAACGGCCAGGGCCCTTCGAACGTCCAGGGTGTGCAAAGACCTCTCAAGAGGGTCTCGGGTTAGGATAGAAGGTAGGAAGGATGATGTCCTGGTTAAGGTGGAAATGAGAAACGACCTTTAGGAGGAAAGAAATGTCCGGGCGGAGAACCACCTTATCCCGGCGAAAACCAGGAAGGGGTCGTCGACGCGTAGCGCTGTCAATTCGCTGGCACGCCTGGCAGAGGTGACTGCCACCAGGAAAGCAGTCTTGAGAGTGAGGAGCCTATCATCAATAGTGGCCATAGGCTCAAAGGGTGGTCTCATAAGTTAAGAGTGCCAGAGATAGGGACCAGGGAGGCAACGGTGGCGATACCGGCGGGTATAGATGGTGAAGTCCCTTCAGGAACTGTTTCATCATGGCATCCCGGAAGGCGCTGCCGAAGGAGAGCCTCGGGGTTGGTAGGCCACAATGGCAGACAGGTACACCTTCAACGAAGAGAACGAAAGACCCTCTTGTTTCAAGTGAAGCAAGAAGCGGAGCACAGTACCGAGAGCAACTGGCGATACCGTGTCTCCACGTTCTGCAAAAGTCACGAACCACCGCCACTTGTAGGCATAGTTGCGGCGAGTCAATTCCCTTCTGGCCGCGGTAAGGACGTCCTGGACAGCAGGATCGTCTAGGGCGCTATCCTCCACGAGTGGAGGTCCAGGAGAGGCAGGTGGGGATGGAGAACGCGACCGCCGGAGTGAGGCAGCAGGTCGGGTGCCGTAGAAGCCTGAGCGGCCGTCCCCGAGGGGCCTCGAGCAGCGGGGCGAACCAATGCTGCTTCGGCCAATACGGGCGACTAGGATGGCGTCGGCTCGGTCCACCAGGATCTTGGCGACCACCCTGCCCAGCAGGGGGAACGGTGGGAAGGTACAGGAGATCCTCTGTCCATCGGTACTGGAAAGCGTCGCCAAGGGAGTTCGGTCCCCGGCCGGCTCTCGAACAGTACCGGCGACACTTGGTGTTCAACACCGTGACAAAGAGATCGATGTCGGGATCCCCCCAGCGGCACCGTATTAAGCGGAACGCGTCCTCCAAGAGGGACCACTCGTGGTTGGTGGAAGTGTCCCTGCTCAGGGTGTCTGCTGTCGTATTCTCCTGTCCTGCAAGGTGGACGGCAACGGGGTGAACTCGGAGGGACACGCACCAATCCCAGAGCTGGACAGTGATGGTGAGGAGCGTGGTGGAATGGGTCCCTCCTTGTCTGTTGACATAACACACTGCCGTGGTGTTGTCGGTCAGGATCAGTACGGCTTGTCCAGCAACCAGATTGCGGAACGCTCTCAGAGCTTTCCCGATGGCTAGGAGCTCAAGGGCGTTTATGTGGAGAGCAGTCTCGTCGCCAGTACATCGACCCCGGACTCTGAGGTCGTCGCAATGCGCTCCCCATCCGAAGAGGGAGGCTTCGGTCGTGACTGTGAGCCGAGGGGTCAGTCATGTGATTGGCATCCCGGACAGGAGATGACGGTAGGAGAGCCACCACAGCAGAGAGCGACATACTGGTGTCGGCAGTCGAAGTCGCTGGTTGTCTCGGAGCAGATTGAAGGCTCTGACAAACCAGTGTTGTAGGGGCACGCTCGCAGCCTCGACAGGTATGTGACGGCCGTGGTAGAGGCCATGTAGCCCAGGAGCTGTTGTATCTTCCTCGCCGATATCGTTGGGGCGTCGAAGATGGTCGCAGCAGATCGGCGGACGGTACGAGCCCGCTCCAAAGGCAGGTAGGCCCTGGCCGAGACCGAGTCCAGGGTGGCTCCGATGAAGTCCAACACTCTCGCCGGCTCGAGGTGTGACTTCTTCGGGTTGACCCGAAGACCCAGGCGGATCAGGAAGGACAGCGTCAGATGGATGTCCGAGTACAGTTTGTTCTTGCAGGACGCTACCAGCTGCCAATCGTCTAGGTAGGGGAAGACGGTGATGCCCTTCGTCCGCAGGTGGGAGACCACAGGGGCCATGCACTTCGTGAACACCCTCGGTGCGGTGGAGAGGCCGAATGGCAGCACCCGGTACTGGTAGGAGGTGCCATCGATCGTGAATCGAAGGTATCGTCTGTGCTGCGGACGGATGGAAATGTGGAAATAAGCATCCCGCAGGTCGATTAAAAGCAAACCAGTCTCCCTGGCAGAGGAAGGGTAAGATCGTCAACAAGGTGACCATCTTGAACCTCCTGGGGCAGATGTATTCGTTTACCCCTCGGAGATCCAAAATAGGTCGTAGGGTCCCGTCCGACTTTGGTACTGTAAAGTACCAGGAGTAGAAGCCGGTGGTAGTGGCCGAGGGCGGGACCGGCTCGATCGCTCCCTTCTGCAGGAGGGACTGGATCTCTTCCAGCAGAGCCGGGCTGGCCTGGGTGAAGTAGAATACTTGCAAACTCGATGGCATAACCAAGCCGAACAATGGTGAGCACCAAGAGTCCGACGTGATCGATCGCCACGAGTCGAGGTGTTTGGCCAGCGTGGGGTGGTTCGTTAGGGCTGATGGCAGACGGAAAGTTGGCTAAGGTAGAGTCCTGCAGATCCCATCAAAAGTGGGATTTCGATCCCAACAAAGACTTCTCGGAAGTCGTCTGTCGGCCCCGTGCGGGACGTCTGGAGGAGGATGTGGCGAGAGTCTGAGAGGATCCGGAGCTGGGCGAACGAGGTCGGAAGCTCGCAGAGGACGAACGGCGCCATGCAGGCCGCGAGCCACGGCGGGACTGTGGAGGCTGATGGATCCCCATCTTGGCCGTTAGACGGGCCTTGACGATGTGGTCCATCGCCTCATCCGTTGACGTGTTGAAGAGACCCTTACCGTCGAATGGGAGGTCCTCAATGCGTTTCCGGGTGTCCTCCTGGAGGCCTGAGGATCGCAGCCAGGCATACCTTGGAGGGCAACAGAGCCGACCATGACTCGGGACACTGCCTCCACAGAATGTCTCGATGAGATGATCTGCTGGTTCGCGAGCGCTACCGCTTTGTTATAGAATTGGTTAGCGCTCGCCCTATTCTCCACCAGAACAGTGGAGAGAATAGGGGCGAACTTGTCGAGAAGACTGCGCAGGTAGGCTGCCATGCAAGCTTGGGTGTTGGACACTCTCGCCACCAAGGAGGAGGCAGAATAGAACCTCCTTCCAAAAGTGTCCAAACGACGCCCTTCCTTGGCCGGCGGTGTCGTGTGGGGCCTGGAACCGCCCTTGGTCTGCGCCGATTCCACCACCACTGAGTTGGGCTGAGGATGATTGAATAAGAACTCGGCATCCTCCTTCTGAGTCCGATAGAGCCTGTGTGGTATGGGCTGGGCTGAAGATGGCTGAGGCCACAGGTGTTTGAGGGCCTCCATCAAGGCGGGCAGGAACGGTAGCGGGGCTGTGCAGGAGGGCGGGTATCCACATAACGGAAAACTGGGTCCTGCACTGCCGGAGCCAGTTCCGCCACCTTCAGACCCAGGGCTTTCGACATCCGAAGGAGAATGTCCGAGAACTGTCGCACATCCTCAGGAGCCGACTCAGGAGCTGGATCCCCGAATGCCAGGGGAGGGGACTCATGAGAGACGGGTGTAGAGTCTTTAGAGTCCGACTCAGAGTCGTAATCCTGGGACGATGCCGTGGAGGACCTGTCAGGAGAACAGTCTGACTGGTGCGCGGGTGATGGGGCGTGAAACGGTACCGGCAGCGAGACTGTCTTCGGAGCCGCGGGTGGTTGCGCAGCAGTCACCGGGGAACCAGTGAGGACACCGGACGCGGAAGTGCCTGAGTAACAGTAGCGACAGCAGAAGAAGACGCCAGGGTGGGGACAGCCTCAGATGCCGGGTGGGACCCCGTAGACGTCACCCGTGCAGGTGGAGAAATCGGTCGGTGACGAGGGGAAAGCTCTCGGGACTGGTGATGTTGAGGCGCCCGTGTCGGGGAGCGCGATGGAGTACGCTCACGGAGCGGGCGATGCTCAGCTCCCCTGGAAGGTGATCTGGAGCCGCGATAAGGGGACCAGCGGCCGACATCAGGGTGGTAATGGTCCCGGTAAGAGGGAGAGTATGACCTGTAGGAGCCAGGATACTCCCTCCAGACATGCTCCCGGCCATATTTCAAGGCGTAGGACGCCGATGAGTAAGGCGAGTCCCGGGGTGGCTGTGGCCATCCTGGATAGTCCTCCCGATGCCTTGGGGGGATCGTCTATATTCAGGACGGTCCCCTCGGTCGTCACGGGGGCGATGCTCAAAATCCCGACGACGTGGGAAGGGATGCATAGTCCCATGTCTGAGTAAACCGGGTGGTCCTGATACTCGGGGAAGAGCTGCTGGTGGTGTGAGGAAGAGCACCGCTCAGGCGAAATGCTTCTACCGACAGAACCTCGAGATGTCAGCGAGGTCTGGGGAGCAGGTGGACTATCCTCCGAGCGGGCCGCCAGAACAGGGCGTCCGGTCGGAGAGGTCTCTTCCTCCAAAAGTGGTGGCTCCGAGGGAGTTGGGGAGGCCACTGGGTCGTCCACATCAGAAACCTCCAAGATCACTTGGGGTTCTGGGACCTCACCGGGATCAACCGTAGGCTCGGTCGAAGTGGAAGGTGGAGTAAGGAAAGGTGGTCTAGCCGGTCCTTCCTCTTCTTCTTTTTCTTCTCCCTCTCTTTTCAGACTCTGAAGTCGCCAGGCGCTTACGCTGGGCAGCAGTAAGCGTTTTAGAGGGCTTGGCAACCTGCGAGCCCGCAGGGGCCTCTCCAGGAGTCACAGATGAGGAAGCCGCCGAGATCTTCGGTATCCTCGGCAGCTTATGCACCGGGACCGAGCCCGGTACCGTCGGCGCGACAGGATCGGGAGGCGCAGAAGTCACTGGAAGTGCGGTCATAGGTTGGGTCTTGCCATCTTCGACGAGCTCCTTACTGGGACAGGGTCTTGAGGAGACAAAGACTGCTCCCAACAGAAAGACTTGAGGCGTGCCAGCCAGTTCCTCAGAGTCTGCGAGGTGAAGTCCTTGCAAATGGGGCAGGCTCTGATGTTATGAGCCTCGCCCAAACAAAGAAGACACTCGCTGTGCCCATCAGAAGTAGGACCTTACGACCACACTTCTTGCAGGATTTGAAAAGGGTCAACATAGAAGTCCAAAGGAGAAGAGAAAGAGTTCAAGACAGGCGAAGAGACGCGACGAACGACGAAGACGGAGGGGGGGTGTTGGGAAGTCGGGGTCAAAAGTCCCAAGAAAAAAACAGGGACAAAAGCACCAAAAGCGACAAACCAGTCCGTAATCCGTAAGAGTAGTCCAAATGCCAAAAACTGAGTCAAAAAACCAGAAAGACTTGCAAGAAAAGGCCAAAGAAGAAACGCTCTAAGCTCAGAACCTCCGTACGTGACAGCGGACGAGAAAGAACTGAGGAGAGACCGTTGCTCAGCGGGCTGAGCATGCTCAGTGGATACACGGGGGGAGGGGTTCCCGCCAAGCTACTAAGCTCTAGAATTTTCCGAACGGTACCGCACATGCGCGAACGCTCCTAGTGTGTAAGGCACAGGGACCATGAAGAAGAACCATTAATATTGATCTGCAGCAAGTGTTTTCTGCACTCTGGGCATTTTTCTGTTTTCTTTCCACTGTAGACTGCTTAATGACTCAGATAGTAAAACTGGTTAATTAAATCCTTTCCCTGAGACTTTATGTCTGAAGCAATTTTTCCCCCACAACAGAGCCTCTTGTGAAGGTCAAGAATTAATCAGAAGATCTAGGAGCACTGATTATTTCATCTGCCTTTCAGATTTATAGCATCTCATATTCTGTACAGCAATTGGCTGCCTGAGCATCAAGCAAATACATGATTTCTCCATGTCTTTTTACTCTGTAACAACACAAAGGTTTTCTGCCTTTCTATTCTTCTTCCACTGCTTCCCAACTCCACCAATTGAACTCTTTCTCAGCTATTCTTCTGCGAAGTTTTGCAATAATAAAATCATATGTTTCCTCCAGTCCTAATTCTTCCTCTGAGACCTTCCAGTCTTACTGAATTGCTGGAGGAAGACCGTCTAGTCTGCCAAACTACCAAACTTTAACAAAGCACCACTCCCTTTGATGAAAAGAGAATAAATGATATAGTGAGGGGACAGCAGCTGAAGATAAGGTAGCAGCGCAGGAAGAACACCTACAATTCAAATCTCTGGTGTCACATGCATGGCAGTTATAGTTTCTACCTATATTCTTTGAGAATCCAGGAGAGTAGTTCTCAACACAGTGAAGATTTGTACATGCTGTTCCAATCTTACCAGAAATTCAACATCAATCAGTAGTGTGATAGCAACATCAAAACAGACAGTGTAATCCTAAGCAGAGATAGACTACCAGAAACAATAGTATAAGTCTCCTTTGGTCAGGCCTCGCGTAGTGTACCCTCCCCAGTACTGGACATCCTGGCTTAAGATCATTAACAAGCCAGGTCACAAACAGAGCAAGGTAACCAGCACAGTAAAAGGTGTAGAAACTAAAGCCTCTGAGGAACAACTGAGGGAATTACATATTGTTTGTTGGGAGGAGAGGTGAAAGGACAATCATATTTAACCATCTGAAGGACTGTCACATGGAACATGAAGTGACTTTGTTTTCTGCAGTTCTAGAGAACAGGACCTCAACCACTGGATTCAAATCACAAAAAAGAGATTCCAGAAAAATATGAGAGGAGCAATGAACAACTATCTGAGAAAGTGCTTTCTTCTCCCTGCAACTGGGGTTTCCAACAAGAGCCTAGATAGTCACATGTCATGAATATCTCAGCGGCATTCTACCTGTACTGCCGCGGGTAGAATTAAGGAGCCCTTAGCTTTGATTCACATCTTTATTCATATTCATATTCTCCGATAACTCCACAACTGCGACTACGAAGCAAAGAATTTCCCACATTTCAAGTGTTTGTAATGTTTTTCCACCTCAGTACATTCTCTGGTGCTTCACAAAGAATGAACAAACATTTAAGTATGAGCAAATATTTAACTTACTCCTGACATTTTTAAAGGTTTGTCTCTTCTTTGGAGTTTCTGGTCCCTCGCAAGGGATGATTTTTAAGAGAAACATTTTAGGCATGCCTGGCATTCGTATGGTTTCTCTCGTGTGGATTCTCTTGTAAATCACAAAGTCAGAATTACTAACATTTCCCACACTCCTGGTATTGCTATGGTTTTTCTTGTGTGTGGACTCTCTTGTGCTTCACAAGATCTGAACTGCAAACAAAACATTTCCCACACTCCTGGCATTTGTATGGTTTCTCTCCTGTGTGGATTCTCTTGTGAATCACAAACCTTGAACTGCGGGCAAAACATTTCCCACACTCCTGGCATTTATATGGTTTCTCTCCTGTATGGCTTCTCTTGTGAATCACGAGATCTGAACTGCTAACAAAACATCTCCCACACTCCTGGCACTTGTATTACTTCTCTCCTGTGTGGGTTCTCTTGTGAATCACAAGCACTGAATTGCTAGCAAAACATTTCTCACACTCCTCACATTGGTATGGTCTGTCTCCTGTGTGAAATCTCTGATGGCTGACAAGGTTTCGATTCTCAGAAAAACATTTCCCACACTCCTGGCATTTGTATACATTCCCTTCTGTGTGGATTCTCTTGTGAATCACAAGCACTGAACTGTGAACAAAACATTTCCCACACTCCTGGCATTTATATGGTTTCTCTCCTGTGTGGGTTCTCTTGTGAATCATAAACTTTGAACTGCAAGCAAAACATTTCTCACATTCCTGACATTTGAATGGTTTCTTTCCTGTGTGGGTTCGCTTGTGAATCACAAGTTCTGAACTGCTAACAAAACATTTCCCACGCTCTTTGCAATGGTATGGTTTCTCTCCTGTGTGAAGTCTCTGATGGATGACAAGGGTTCCATTCTGAGAAAAGCATTTCCCGCATTCTTGACATTTGTATGGTTTCTCTCCTGTGTGGGTTCTCTTGTGAATCACAAGCTTTGAGCTGCAAGCAAAACATTTCCCACACTCTTGGCATTGGTATGGTTTCTCTCCTGTGTGAAGTCTCTGATGGATTACAAGGTTTGCATTCTGAGAAAAACATTTCCCACAATCCCCGCATTGGTATAGTTTCTCTCCTGTGTGGATTCTCCTGTGAATCAAAAGCCCTGAACTATGGGCAAAACACTTCCCACACTTCTGGCATTGGTATGGTTTCTCTCCTGTGTGTGTTGTCTTGTGAATCACAAGCTCTGAACCGCGAGCAAAATATTTGCCACATTCCTGATATTTGTATGGTTTCTCTCCTGTGTGTATTCTATTGTGAATCACAAGCTTTGAACTCCTAGCAAAACATTTCCCACTCCTGACATTTGAAAGGTTTCTTTCCTGTGTGGATTGTCTTGTGATTCACAAGGCCTGAAGTGCAAGCAAAATATTTCCCACACTCCCGGCATCTGATCAGTTTCTCTTCTGTGTGAAGTCTCTGATGGATTACAAGGTCTGAACTGTGAGCAATGTGTTTCCCACATTCTTCACATTTGTGTCGTTTCGTTTCTTTGCAGACTGCTTGATGGCTCAGATGGGGGAATTTGTAATCAAAACCTTTTCCTGAGACTTTACATCTGCAGCAATTTTTTCCAGCACAGAGGGTCTTATTAAACACAAGTGCCACGTTCTGGCTGAACCTTTTCCCACATATGTTGTACTTGAAAAACTTCTCTCTGGTAGACCTTTCCTCTTCTGGGCAGTCTTTCTCAGGTCTGCAAAGTTCCTGTGTGTACCCAAGACACTTTCCAGACATGATGCACATATTTCGTTTCCTCTGGTTATCTGCTAGAAAGGAAAGGAACAGAAAAAAGTCAACCCAAGTGAAAAGGAGTGGGAAAGGTCTTAATAGAAATGTTCCTAAAAACAACACACCCACAGAGAAGAGAAAGAGGTATGTCATTTTGCCCTTTCCCTGGTCTTTTTGCCTCTCAGCTTTTCACTCTTTCTGGTATTTCAAGGACTATATTCAAGGACTCACATCTTCATTTTCCGACACCAAGCTACTGATTTAACTGAGTTTCATATACTATGGTACTTTTACGTGAGATATAACACGCACAAATAATAACAGTGATTGTAATAGCGATGAGGAGGAGGAGGAGAAGGAGAAAGAGGAAGAAGAAAAAGTCTGTCATGACATTTCCACCTGGCAAAAATCTGTGCAAGCAACGCCTCAGCTGGATTGTTGCTTTCATGTCTTGTTTGGGATCTTCCCAGAGGTCCCTGCTAGACAACAGGAACAGGACTGTGGATCATGGAAGCTTTGGAAGGGAAGTCTGAGGGAAGGAGGGTTCCCAGGTGCATAAGAACTTATACCATCCACCTATAGACTCACTAGGGGTAAGCCAGGCCAGTTCCAAGGCCATATGAGTATCCATAGGAAGAGACGCATAATCTGAACAGTCTAATGGCAAATGAAGCAAACAGTCTTGTTGTTGTCTGCCGGTAACTGCTTTCAAGCTGACTTTCATTTATGCGAACCCTGTGAACGAGAGACCTCCGAGTCACCTTATCCTCAACAATCCTGCTGAAAACTTGCAGACCGAGGGCCGTGATTACTTCATTGAGTCTATCCCTCTCTAATGCAGTCTCCCTCTTTTACTACTGCCTTTCACTCTACCAAAGATGACTGTCTTTTCTAGTGAGTCACATTGTTTCACAATGCATCCGAAGCAAGACTGTCTCCAGTTAGTCATCTCAGCTTCTCAGAACTGAATCCACACACACAAATAGTACAGTGCATAAACATTTTTTATTTGGGGTGAGGTGCATCATACAGAACTTCAGTGAGTGGACTAAAAGCAATTAGCAAATTCAAAAACATAAAATACCGAGACGTTTCTCTCCCGCTTGCAAGAGACTTTTAAGCTGTGCAAGCCTGGCAGACGCTTATCAGTACATTCCTAGCTTTTGTTTATCTAATAGTCTCTGGTTGCAATACCTTTGTTACAAGCAAGCAGCTAACTTAAAACTTACCACATATCCTATTACTATAATATGGAGGGCAACCCGACAGAGAGGTCGGCTTCATTTGCTCATGGACCTATTTGTCTTTTTAGCACTTCAGGATATCCGTAGAACTCTTCTCCAACACCACATTTCAAATGAGCCAATTTTCTTATCACTTTTCTTCACTGTCCAACTTTCACAAACATAGATAGAAATTGGAAATGCAATGGCATACCAAGCCCTAAGTTGGTATTCAATGATCTGTCTTGACACTTGAGGATCTTATCTAGCTTCTTCATCGCTGCCTTTCCAATTTAATATTCTGATTTCTTGAGTGCAGTTTTGATTCTGATTAATGACTGAGCCAAGCTATGAAAATTCTTGATGTGTGCCTTCATCTTCTGCTTTAAAGTTATGTAAACCAGCAGTGGTCATTTTTGTTTTCTTAATAACAGTAAACCTGTCTTTGCACATTCTTCAGTAATTATTCCGAATCCTTGCTATTGTTTGCTAGTACAGCCCCCCCCCCGCATTCATGGGCTTGACTTTCACAAATTTGATTTGTGAGATTCCTGCTTGCCTTCTCCATTCCCCTCCCCCATTCCAACATTTCCTTGCCTTTTTCTTGAGTGTGCATGCCTTCTTTCTCCATGTCCAGGCAAAAGGCAAGTAAATGGGAAGGAGACCCACATGCAGAGAAGGGAGGTGTATGCGAGTTTCCCCCATTCTCCACCTCCGATGCCCTTGCCTTTTGCCCTAGCATGGAGAAGGAATGCACGTGTGCCCAGGCAAAACACATGGGAATGGGAGGGGTAAGGCACACACGTGTGCCCCTTTTCTGTGTCTGGAGCTGCTTCCTCCCATTGGTTGCCCTTTGCCCAGACACAGAGAAGGCAGGCACATGCTTCCAGGCAAAAAGGAGGGAAATGCGACAGGGGAACCGCAGAAGGGAATGGGAGGGGGAGTGCTCACTCAAGTGTGGAGGGTTATTAATGGGTTTTTTTTGTATTTCATGAGGGTTCGCTCCCTGAACCCTTGTGAAAGTGGAGGGCCCACTGTAGTATGGTATCATCAGCATAACGTTAATTGGGGATGTTCCTTCCTCCAATCTTCATGCCTCCTTCCTCTGAATTTGAATTTGCTTTATATATATCTTCTGTGTAAAAGTTAAACAGATAAGGAGATCAAATGCAACCTTGCCTGACCCCTTTATCTGTGGGAAACTATTACATTTCTCCATATCCATTACTGACTGTAGCCTCTTGTTCTGAATACAGTTTAAGTATCAGGAGGATCAAATGCTGTGGCATGGCCATTTCTTAAGAGCAATCCCATGTTTTTCATAATCCATACTAAAAAAGGCTTTGCAACAATCTGTAAAGCATTCCGTGATTTTCTTCTGATTTTTTTGATGTGCACTCCGTTTTGAAATGCACGTTTCCTCGTGCCTCTTCCTTTCCTGAACAAGCTTGGACATCTGGTATTCCTCATTTCATAGATGGTAAAAGTCTTTTTAGTAGAATTTTGAGCATCATTTTGCTTGGATGAGAGATTAATACAATGGTCTATGCTTACTGCAATCCCTTGGGGATTAGATTTATACTGAGTCTTTCCAATTTATGGACCATTCCTTTGTGTTCCATATTTGTTGACAGATTTTAGTTCAAACTAGAATAGATTCTGACTCTGTAGTTTAAAGCAACTCTATTGGCATGCCATCTGTTCTTGGTGATTTATTTCTTCCATGTACTCTTGAGTGCAGCTTCCATTTCACTTTCTAAAATGGTTGTTTCCTCTTCAAATGCTTATCTTATTGGAATGAATCTGTCATCCTATCATCTTTCTGACATAATCCTTCAGTATATTGCTTCCATTGTCTTTTTCTTTGTACTTGGCCATGTACTTTGTTCCCTTGCTGGTTTTATAGCATCCCCATTCTGTGTTTAAATTTCCCTCTGATTTCTTGTACTTTTTGGAAGAAGTCTTTTCTTCTTACTTTTTTCGGGCCCTCTTCTGTTCCTCTGCGCTGATTAGTATAACAATTTTCTTTGTCCTTGTGGAAAAATATCTCTATAGTTGCATTCAGAGTTCTGATCCTATTTTATTCATCCTTTACTTTTGCTCCTTATCTGGCCTTATCGGCTTGAAGAGTTTAATTTGCCATCCATTAAGGCTTCTCCATCTTTTTCAGCTGTAGATTGTGTCATTTTGGATTCCTCCCTGACAATGTCCCTTGCTTCAGTTCAGAATTTTTTGGGCTCCCAGTCAATTACATTTATTAGTGCAAATAAATTTGTTCACATTATCTCTTATTTCTTCACTTTCTATTTTGGCATGATGGTTGGTTTTCCGTTCTTCTTTAGCTTTACTCTAATTTTTGATGTCAGCAGTTCACGGTCTATACCACTATCTGCTCCTGGTCTTTTGCAGAGGAAATGGAGCTTCTCCATCTTATCATTCCAATAATATAGTCAATTTGATTTCTACACTGGCCATCAGCTGATGTCCACATATATAGCCCCATGTTGAGTTGCTTGCAGAATTTGTTTGCAGTGAGCAAACTGTTGTGTCCATAAAATTCAACTAAGCACTCTCCTGCTTCATTTCTTGATCCTGGGCCAAATTTCTTACAATCTTTGATTCTGTTTTGTTTTGTACTTTGCACTGTAATTGTGTATGATTTTGTGTGCGATCAATTTTCTCCTGGACTCCAGCACAGAATTTTTCCCCGAAGATTATTGATTTGATTCGGTGAGATTTTACATTATTTTCTTTAACTGCTTTTCCTAAATCTCTCCTCACGATAAACGCTATCCCATTTCTTCTCAAATTTTCAATTCCTGAGTAAAACACTATGTGATTTTTTGACTTAAAATGTCCCAATTTTGACCACTTTAGCTCTTTCACTCCATGTTTATACTTCCATTTTTTCTTTTACTATAGCTAGCTTCCCTGATTGATGTTTCTCAAATTCCATGGTCCTCTGCTGTGTGCTGTGGAGCTTTCAACTTTTCTTTCACCTCTGAGCACATCAACAGCTATATATCCTTTTGTCTTGTATCCGATTGCATGGTAGCCACAGCACTACTTGTAATTGTCCTCTCATGTACCCAAGAGCCTTCCAACCTGCAAGTCTCATCTTCTGGCACAATATCTTGTTTCATTTGGGACTGTCTCATCATAAGGCTCTTGTGCTAAAAGACATTCAAAAGGTGTTTACTGCGCTCCTTCTGTGCACTACTAACAAGCCTTTGCTATGGTGCCGCTGAGAGATCTTCCAGCATAGTCACCCTCCATTACTGCTGCTCCCCAGTACCTCTTTGCACATTTCATCTGGCTCCTCAACAAAAGCCTTTCTGACATGGGAGACCCTACCACTGGCACTGCTGCCATCCGCATAGCCTCCTGCCTCACAGGAGCCTGCAATCCCACCACCTCAGAGAAGTGGTACCATGGTGGGAAACACTCCTGACTGATTCCAAAATAAAGAAATGAGCTTCCAGAGAGATCTCAGGCCAAATTCAAGCCAAGGGTCAGGGATATAGGAAGCTTAGGAAATCACAAGGCCAACAGGAGACACTGGAAGTATTTCCACAGCACCAGAAAGGCCTCAACTAATTTATAGCTGGCCTCATTAACTCAGCATACTTTACTTAAGGCAGAAAAGAATGTTACCATGGTTTCTGCTGTCGGTGGATGACAGGGTGCAGAGCCTCCATTTTCTCCTCCCAAGTCTACAGGTGCTGCCTGGGATGGACCGGACTCTGTTTCTGCCATAACAAGGCTGCCTCCGGCTGTGGCTCATCCTCCTGGCACTCTTCTTCTTTCTTCATCCAAGAAACCCTTCTCCAGGGAAGGCAAAACTGTACTCTTGGGGCGAGATGGACCAAGCTTCCTCATGTATTGGCAGTAGAAACGACGGACCGGGTTGGGAGTATGAACATCACCAGCATGCTCCTGTGTTCATTCCACTGGCCTACAGCTGACCCACTCAACAAAGTACCGCTGGCAGCCCTGGAGCCTGGAAGAGTCCAGTACTTCAGCAACTGTCCGTCCTTCTTCCACATCCACTATCATTGGAGGCAGAGAAGGTTTAGGGTCTTGATCTGGTGACTGGAATCAAGAAGGAGCCGTGGAATTCAGGATGGACTTAAAGCATGTAGGCAGCTAAAAGCAAAATGTGACTGGACTCATCTGCGCAGTGATGGTCCAACAAAGCAGGCACCCAGTTTTCAGCTGGCATGGCGTGTGGGCCAAATGGTGTTTGGAGAGCAAAACACTGTCCCCTACCTTGAAAGCAAGGTCTTTGCTGCTCCTTGGTATCAGCTGCTTGCAGGCCTGCTAGCTAAGTCCAGTTGTTCAGGTAGGAGGGACTGGGCAGCTTGAAGTTCCTGCCATAGTTGATCCGCTTTGGGGACCAAGGACTGGGGACTGCAGTGGGGAATATGTGTAGCTGGTGCCCACAACTGGCAAAAAATGGAGTTTCCTAGATGAAAGAATGAAGAGACTGTTGCAGGCAAGGTCAGCTGTTGGTAGCATTCCTACCCACTTATCTTGTTAGAGGTTCACGTGAAGTACTGTTAAAGGGTGCCCTCTGTTTGGCCATCTGATTTTGGGGGATATCTGGTGGAGAGCTGTGGTTTAATCGCTAACTGTTCCAGTACATTTTGCCAAATGAAGTAGTACAGCTGGGCCCTAGATCCAAAACAATCCCTTCTGTGAGACCATGAAGTTGGAAGATATGTTCAATGAAGAGCCTTACAGTGTCTTTGGCAGTTGGTATATTGGAACAGGGTACCAAGTGGCCCACCTTTGTCAGAAGGTCAAGAAACACTAGGATGACCTGCCATGCTGACGGAGGCAGGTACATGACAAAGTCCAGGCAGACTCTCTTCCATGGTCCTGGAGGGGTCAACAATGGCTGTAGCAAGCCTGTGAGTCTTTCAGTCTGGTTGTTGCCATGGCAGGCAATTTCGATATACTGGACTACCTGGGTGCGAACGCAAGACCAGCAAAACTTGTGGGCATGAAATGGAGTACAATATGTAGAGTCAATTCCAGTGGTACAGGAACCCATCTTGAAGACCTTCCCAGAGGTCTATCGTAGACATGGGAGACATAATGAATGATCATGGTTCAGGCTTTTTACAACATAGAAGATTCCATTCCTCATCCCTCCATCATCCCACACCGGATGGGAGAAGAAGAGTGGAATTATCCTTCTACAACTATTTAGTTTCTACAAAAGGTCAAGGTAAGCATACTTTATACTGACAAGTAACTTTTAACTTGACCCTGTTCTGATTTATGGCTCCTTGACCTTGAACTCTTTGGTAAAGAGTCTGTTTGATACCCTGTTTGATAAAGACTATCTCCTGTTGCTACAGCTTACGTACCCTGGGCACTCTGAATTCTGCCTCAGCATTTAGAATGGGACAGTTTCCCATTCATATATATATTAAAGAGTAGGTAGGTTAGTAGCAGGGTGGAATTAGTAGTACCAGTAAAAGGATGAGTGATAATTAAGTATATTAGGAGTATAAGAAAAGGTGTATATATTATCCAATGGTGTGATTTAAGAAGTCAATGTATGTTAGTTTAAGTTAGAGTGTTAGTTTAAGTTAGAGTGTTTGAAGAAAGAAGTAAGAAGTAAGAAGAATGTATAGCAGCTGTAAAGGTTTGTATGATTTTTGGAATATAAATAGTGATATAAGATGGAGATAAGGTTTACTCTCAGATGTTGGAAGGGGGGTACATACTTTGTATTGAATTGTATGATGTTTTTCTTTTTTTGTTATTCGTTGTTTTTGTGTTTTTTTTCTTTCTTTTTGTTTTCTTTTTATGTATTGTTATGTGGTTTTGATTTTGTGAATTTGAGTTATGGTGTGTATGTTGTATGTTGTTTTTGTGTTAAATAAAGCATATATTTTAATAAAAAAAATTATAAAAAAAAGAATGGGACAGTTTCCCATTGTCAAAGGGCCCTGAGTAGGGGGGAATTTTATTACCGCACTTGTTTAATTTAATTTAAATGCAGAAGAGATTACATTCAAAACGGGATTACTGTATTTGCTGGCATACAAGACTCACCCCCCCCCAAAATACTGCTTGAAAATGGGGTGCACCTTATACACCGGTGTGTATTTTATATCAGCAAATAGTATTTGCCATTGCATACATGGGGTGTGTCTTATACACAGGTGCATCTTATACAGTGGCAAATACAGTAGTTTAAAAGAAGTAAGGATGACAGAAAGTGTTAAAGATTTTCCATGTCTTGGCTCAGCTATCAAACGAAAGGGAAACTGTAGTACAGAAATCAGAAAGTTAATTTTAGGAAGGGCCGCTCCAGAGGAAAGGATCTCCCCTGGAATAGCAGTGTCAGGATCACCAGACTAGAATATTTTGGATTCCTCGGTATAGCTGGAAAAGGTGGAGACAGAAGAAAGTGAACAGGAAGAAAATCACCTCATTTGAAGCTTGGTGCTGCAAGAAAGCTCTTTTGTGGACAGTGAAAAGGAGAAAGGTCTCCATCTGAGAGCAAATCAAGCCCAAATACTCACGAGACGCCAAAACAAAAAGATGCGAGGGAAACTTGTAGCACTTTTGAGAAAGAAATTTCCAGCATAAGTATTTGTGGACCCCAGCCCATAGCCTCTGCTTAAGTGGATGGAGGTTCATGAAGACTTATGTTCGAAATTTCTTTTCCTCATTTTGTCTCAAAGGTCGCACAGGATTCCCTGAGATCTTTTTATACTGCAACTAGCTAACACTGCTATGTCTTTGAATACTACTCGAGACAAAGCTGAGGCTATTGTAGTTTGGTCAGATCAGGAGATGACATGACTCATTGGAAAGAATGCTAATCCTGGAAGACTGCATCGGAGATGGAAATTGACTTGAGGAACAGCTCCAAGCCTGAAGGACCTGAGCTGGGCTGTGAGTAACTGGGATTCTTGGAAGTCTCTCATTCACAGTGTTGACATGTGTCCCATCAAGAGATGGGTCGCTGTTTTATTGTTGTTATTATTCTGTCTATCCTGCCTTTCTCCCAAAATTGAGACTAAAGGGGACTTACAATTTAATCAATCCAACAGTTAAAAACATACAAAATAGGAATGTTAAGGCGGAATTAAACCCTGGACAATATTAAAATGATTTTAAACTAGATAAAATAAAATACAATTAAAAGATAAAATCAAGGTAAACGATCCAGATCTAAAACAGCACATAACCCTAAGCCCATTCCTTAAAAATTTTCCATTTTAAAAGCCTTTGTCTGCGAACAGACGGAAGGACAAAGGAGAAGGAACTATTCTAGTCTTGCTGGGAAAGGAGGTCCAAAAGTAGGGGCAGCCACC
>CAOKZL010004654.1:0-20767 GCA_948472985.1 Iguana delicatissima | reverse complement strand
TTTAGGGAGAGCCATTTAGAATTGTCAGTCAGAGAGCTCTTTGGCTTTACAAACCCCAGAATTCTACAAGATGTTGAAAGTGGAATAATAGCACTATAACAGCATAGTGCAGAAATGGCCTAGAGATTTGCAAAAGGATAGTTTAATATTATACTCTCAATAATGGATTTTCAAAATGGTCTCTTTCATGTGATGATTGCAACAATGGAATCATGCAATCATGGTAACTTGAAATTTACATCTGATTAGAGTCCTTTTCAACAAATAGACAAAAATGCAGTCTACATCCTGATATAGTCCCTCTTTCTTTTCTTTTTTGCACAATATGACAGGAATACATCTCATGGGCTTTCTTTTTTCTGTTTAGGAAATGTGTTTTATTTTACCTTTGAAACTTCTCAGACAACTTACCTCTTCTTTTCTTTGCCAAAAATTTGGAGGGTGAACATCTGTTTTATAGTGTCAAAAGGACTGTTAAAGAGGTGATGATATTAGAAATTTTAAAAGCAAGAAAATAACAGTGACAGCAGAAGCAAAGGGCAGAATTTCACTATCTGTTCTTCTGAGAGTACATTTGTATGCCTTGTACAAGTATGTTTCATTTTAGCCTGGTGGCTCTGTTCAGATCGAAGTATGCTGATGACATACAACTCTAGCTCTTGTTTCCATCCAATTCCAAGGAAGCTGTTTCTGTACCAAACCAGTATCTGCCGTCAATAATAGACTGGATGAGGATGAACAAATTGAAACTTAATCCAGGCAAGACAGAGGTGCTCCTCATTGGTCAGAAGGCAGATTGGGGAATAAGGATTCAGCCTGTGCTAGACTGGGTTACACTCCCCCTGAAATCTAAGGCCTTTTCCGCACTTTGTTTTTGCAACGGGGCAGAGCGTCCTCCAGCGAGGACGTTTGCACTTGGGGACAGACTGGGCTGGACTACATTCTGTAGTTCTGGACTTCAGCCCACTCTGGAACGAGCAGAAGTGGTCCCTCGCCGTGCTATTGAAAGACTGCTTAAAACAGGTCTTTCAACAGCGTGGTGTGCCCCACTCCATGGCTGCGCTCTGGTGTAGATTTGCAGGCTCACACCAGCGCGAGCCTGCAGATCTTCTGGGGGCGGGCTTTAGGCTGGGGAGCTTCAATGGTTGGTGGAGAGCTTCCACCAACTGGAAGCCACCATTTTCTTCCCCGGAGCAGTGTGTAGTACGGCCACGCACTGCCCTGGATCAGCCTGGATCCTCCGAGGGAGTACTCCAGTCCGGTGAGTACCAGAACGGGGCGATTTCTTCGCCAAGTGCAAAAAAGCCCTAAGTTCCACAGCTTGGATGTACTCCTGAGCGAGTCCAAATGGTCAGATTTCAGCTGTGGTCAGGAGTGCATTTGCACAGTCAAAACTAGTGTGATAGCTACTCCTGTTCCTCAAGAAGTCAGATCTGGCTGTGATGACACATGCCTCAATTACATCCCATTTGGACTACTGTAACACGCTCTACGTGGGGCTATCTTTGGAAATTGTTTAAACTTTGGCAGGTCTAAAATGCTGCAGCTATGCTGTTGACCAGGACTGTGTACAGGGATCATGTGATTCCCCTGTTGAAACAGCTGCATTGGATATTGGTCCATTTCCTGGCAGAATTCAAAGTGCTGGTTTTGTGCTATAAAGCCCTACACAGCTTAGACCATCTGAAAGACTGCATCTCCTTGTATAAGACTGTGTGAGCTTTAAGATCTACAGAAGGAGGCTTTCTCTCAGGCCCACTACCTTTACGGGTGCAGCTGCTGAGGACTCGGGACAGCCTTCTCCATGGCTGCTCCTAAGCTGGAGAACTCCCTTCCAAGAGAGATCTGGTTGGCCCCCACTCTGCTCTTTTTCCAGCAGCAGGTGAAGACATTTTTATTTAGGCAGGCCTTTGAATTTTAATTATGGAACTGTAGTGTGTGTGTAAAATGGTGTGCTGTATTTTTAATCTTTTATTGAAACCATGCTTTAAATATGATTTAAGTGGTTTTACCTGTATTTCATCATGTTTTAAATAATATGGCTATTTAATTCTTTTAAACTTTTGTAAATTAGTGTTTAGATGGACCTTTTTAAAGATATTGTAAGCCACCTTGAATCCCATTTTGGGAGATATAAATTGAGTGAACAAACAAACAAACATAGCTTGTCTTATAAACCAAGGCTATTGAACTGAGAAGAAATGTCATATACTTCCACTTTCTTCTGTATATTCTTAACAATATGAGTTTGAAATGTTAGCTTTGAAAAGTAACTGTCATTGATAATGTTAGTACTCAGTAGGAAAACCATCTTGAGATTGGGATTACAGCCTGTTCTGGATGCAGTTGCACGCCTTCTGGAATATCAGGTTCATAGCTTGGGTGTGCTCTTGGACCTAGTGCTGCCTCTGGAAAGCCAGGTGGTGTAGTGGCCACGAGCTCCTTTGTCCAACTTCAGCTAGTGTGCTACTTGCACCCTTTTTTGGGGAAGGCATGTCTGGCCACAGCGGTTCATGCTTTAGTCACCTTTTGATTAGACTACTGTAATGCATTCTACATTGAGCTCCCCTTGAAAAATGTTGTGAAGTTGCTGCTAGTGCAAAATGCAGCAGCCAGACTGGTGTCAAGTGTGCATCTTAGAGACTGTATTACACGGGTCCTGCAAGAACCATGCTGGCTTCCAGTTTGCTTTCAAGATCAATTCATGATGCTGGTGTTGATCTATAAATCCCTAAACGTCTTGGGGCCAAGATATCTGAAAGACAGTCTCCTCCCCTATAAGCCTTGCAGAAATTTGGGATCTTCAGAGGAGGCCCTGTTGTGTGTCACAGCACCTTGTGAAGTTAGGTTGGCAGGTACATATAACACAGCTTTCTCTGTAGCAGTGCCTCAACTGTGGAATTCCATGCTGAAGGAAGTAAGGCTGTCCTCATCTCTTTTAAGCTTCTAGTGCACAAGCAAAGCAGTGCTGTTCCACATAGCGTTCAGTGTTTGAAAGTGCTGTTTTAACTGTTTCAAAAGTTGATCCTAGGATTGTTTTTTGACTGCTTTTAGGAGTTTTCAAAGAATATTTTAATATGTTTAAAAATGTTTTTATCTGTGTATTGTTTTTATTAGCTTTTATTTATTCATTGCCCTGAGAGCCTTCATAGGCTGGGAGGTGATACGGAAATACTTTAAATAAATATGTAGTCAAAATCTTTGATTTGTTATGTTACTTGTTGCTTTTTTAAAAATACCCAGCCTATTGGCACTCTGCAAACCAGAGCTCCTGTTCCACACAAAAGCTTGCCATTCTGCACACCAGCGTACTTGTTCCACGCAAACCTTCCAAGGTTGCAAAATAGAGCTCTTTTCACTATAAAACCTTCCCAGGCTTTTAACACCTTATCTCCATTCTCAGATCACTGTTCTAGGTGGAAGAATAATGAAATAACAAGGCAAAACTCCTATTCATTATGCCAAAAAAATATTAATGATTTTAGCCTTGTTAGCTTAAAAGCAAATGTGAAGTCATTTACCCTCATTATTCAAGAAATTAACATAAAACATTATTCTTAATGTGTTATTTCCAAACTCTAGCCAGAACACTTCTTAGTGTCATTAGGCCAAAGTCTGATCTCAGTTTGTAGACCAGGATTGTGGTCAGAACTTAAACCATAGTTTCTCAGTTTGAATGAAATGAGAAAATGAAGTTCAACATACCCTGGAAATATTCTATCAAGTGTGGAGACAAAAGCAAGAGGAGAAGACATGGATGAAGTACTAGGCATACGATTCATACTCAGTTCAGTAAACTATAGTCTATCAGCTCAAGATTATATCCACACAAGGAAAGTGAGAGTTGAACAATTTGGTGTGATAGTGATAAAAATAATTAGGAACTGAATCAAATGAAGGAAAATAGAAGCAAGTGAATGTGAGATTTCTCCTTTTCTGGACAATCCAAGGATTTAAAATACAAAGTACATAGTTAGCAGAACTGCACATGCTTTGCAACTGAATGACTTCTGCTAGAAATGATTTTTTACTCTTTACTACTTTCTACTTATGGCTGAAGTTCAGAATTAATATGACAATAAATTGTCTTTGGCCTGAAAACTCTGCACCCTCTGATGTAAAGTTTTGTTTAGACTAAACGAGAACATAATCAAAAAGAATACCCACCAATGGAAGTGTCTTGCCCAGCAGCTTGAATCACTCCTTTGGATTATAGACAACTTATTCAATACTGAAAATTTTTCTGATCGTACAGCTATGCAATTGTTTCCATTATTAAATGTTGCTGATTCATAGAAACAAAGAGAAGCATTTTTTGAGTGGAAAGGAAAATAAGCATTCCATGATAGTGAAAAGATATAGGCCAAGATCTTGCATTGGGAGACTTAGCTATGGAGTCATATCTACATCACTGTAACTATGTTTCCCAATGCTACGTCCCACAATCTACCTTCTAAGCAGTGCAGCCCCAACCTCATCGTGGGCCTTTCCATATTGCAGGATAAGTGGGGGATGCATCCAACTCTTTTTCTGTAGTTGGACAAGCTATGCGCCAAGATTCCGGTCTCATTGTGTCCAAGTATAGTAAAAGAACTGGATGCTTCCCTAATAATCCCCATGTGGCCAGGAAACATGAAAATAGTTATGTTGGTGGAAAGAAGGAGGGAAACTGCAAGCATAAAAGGTAGGTGGGAGGGGGCTTGGGTCATTGCATGGTAGGAAGATACTTTCAGTCCGTGCAACAACCATGAAAGTAAATCGAGATTACATGAGTCAGATCTATGTCATTGAACTTCGTAAACAAGATGCCTCAGCAGACCATACTCCAGTTTTGTTTTGTTTTTTAACTTTGGAAAAACTATAGAGCAGATCCAAGAAATCAGTACAAACACTGCCCCCCCAACAATGAAATGAGTGGATGCAGAGGTGAGAATAACCAGAAAAATCCAGGGAGACACAAAGAGATACATTGCAAGAAGTTACACTTCTTTAGCCCTTTCTAGAAGAACCCAGCCTGAAGTTATGTATCTCACTAAAGCCTTTTCCGCACTACACTGTTATAGTGCTATTATTCCTCTTTCAATATCCTGTGGAATTCTGGGGTTTGTAGATTACTGAGGCCAAAGAGCTCTCTGGCTGATAATTCTAAATGCCCTTCCCTAAACTGCAAACCTCAGGATTCCACATAACGTTGAGAGTGGAATAATAGCACTATAACAGAATAATAGCACTACAGCTACAAACACCAGAATGCCATGTGGAAATGCCTTAAGTGTCAATATGTATATATGTGTATTATTTATGTTTTAAAATCAGATGCTACATTAAGATTTATTTATCTTCATGCATTAACTACATATTTGCTTTCAGCAGGAATAGGATTCAAAATAAGTCCAAAATTTATTATTCAAGTAACTAAAGCTTTGTGATCTCTATAAGTTCTCTAATTTGAAAATATTACTGAGTTCTGATGTTGATTCTCATATGACTTTTGATGATGTCATTTTATTCATCTCTTTTACTATATCAGTCTGGATTTACAAATATATAAACTCCTGTGCTAAATTCTGAGAAATGTGTTGAAAGCTAAAATTTGCCATGAAGTTGTATTTTGACAATTGAAAGCACATTCATTTTAAAACAAATTCTGACCACCCAGAATGTGGTTAATGTTACATCCTGAGCAGCAAAAATGCAGATGAGAAGAATAATCTCCATTTTAAATTGAATCAAATCTGCCACAGAAATCCCCAAGGCCCTCTGCTTTGGATAAGAACTGTTCAGGATCAGACTGGAGGACTGTCTGTTCTAGTGTTCTGTTCTCATTGTTGCCAACCCCATGGCTGTGGGAAGCTCAGAGGTAGGCCATGTTTGCATTAGCACCCTTGGACTCTGTAGCTGGCATTCAGAGGCACTAATGAATAGGACATGGAGCAACGGTGTCAAACTTCAAGAAAAGAGATTCCAGCTAGACATTAGGAAGAAATTCCTGACCATAAGAACAGTTCGACAGTGGAATACACTGCCTTGGAGTGTGGTGGAGCCTCCTTCTTAGGAGGTTGTAAACAGAGACTGGATGGCCATCTGTCAGGAATGCTCTGATGCTGTACTGCATGGCAAGGGGTTTGGACTTGATGGCCCGTGTGGTCTCTTTCAACTCTATGATTGTATGACTTGGAAGTAATATATAGCCATAGTGATTGGAATCATAGAATCATAGAATCATAGAAATGTAGAGTTGGAAGAGACCACCCGGGCCATCCAGTCCAATGCCCTGCTATGCAGGAACACCCTCAAAGCATTCCTGACAGATGGCCATATAGCCTCTGCTTAAAAACCTCCAAGGAAGGAGACTCCACTACACTCCGAGGCAGCATATTCCACTGCCGGACAGCCCTGACTGTCAGGAAGTTCTTCCTGAGGTTCAGGTGGAATCTCCTTTCCTACAGCTTGAATCCATTGCTCCTTGTCCTGGTCTCTGGAGCAGCAGAAAACAAGCCCTCTCCTTCTTATACATGGCATCCCTTCAAATATTTAAACATGGCTATCATGTCCCCTCTTGACCTTCTCTTCTGCAGACTAAACATACCCAGGTCTCTAAGTCTATCCTCATAGGGCATGGCTTCCAGGCCCCTCACCATTTTGGTCGCCCTCCTCTGGACTTGCTCCAGCTTGTCCTTCTTGAATTGGGGTGCCCAGAACTGGACACAGTATTCAAGATGAGGTCTAACCAAAGCAGAGTAGAGTGGTACCAGTACCTCCCTTGATCTAGATATCATACTCCTATTGATGCAGCCGAGAATTGCATTGGCTTTCTTGGCTGCCGCATCACACTGGTGACTCATGTTCAGCTTGTGGTCTATGAAGACTCCTAGATCCCTTTCACAGCTACTGCTATCCAGCCACGTGTCTCCCACGTAGCTACCAATAGGTTTATCTTCCATGAAATAGACTGAGGACAACATGACCCCACCATGTTTAGTTATCCCACTGCAGACATTTCCAGGTTTACAACACCATTTTTCAGATACCCTATTTTTCTTTCAAGATACATTCTCATCGGCCTATTCTCCTCCACTACCCTCGCATCCTATTGTAGTAACAAAGACTTGTATGTGAATTTTACGTCTTTAAACTGACCAGTCTCAGTTTTCCATGTCAGTCTAAGATAGTCATTCCTGGCTTTAATATCTGTGGAAGGCTTTGAAGACATGAAGGTTCTAATTCTTTTATTTCCCAGCCAGAGATGAAGTGAATCATATTTTATGTTGTGCCAAACTTCCAGTGGTCAGACCATATTAGTCAGAGAACATTATAATCATCAGAATAGATTAATTGAAATAATAACAATGATATTGGAACCAGAGATGAATACTCCTAAAGAAAGAAAAAGAAAAAGAAAAACCAGACATCAAGGAATTGTGTGGGAATTCACGTAATCTCATGCTTTCTCAAACTTGTTTGGAGTCTCAAAAGAAGGAAACCAGCCACAACTTCCTCACTAAAAGTTTTTAATGTATCTTCCACTTCCTCCCAGAGTACAGCTGGCTGTTAACACAGTGTATATCCTGAGCTACTATGATATCTACATTTGTATCTTGGAGGAAAAAAGAAGGTAAGAACCTACTTCCTGTTCTCATCTTCTATTTTCACCAGGGCAGGCTATTAAATACAGCTCTGTTGATAGATTAAATCACTCCATTTTTTGTGGGGCCGATAAACTGTCTTCCACTTTCAGTTTTGTCCAACAATGACTCTAAGCAGATTCACCATGACACGTTATAGCAAGATTAGAACAGCTTTTTCAGTGCAAAAGCTTCATTCATTTCTGCCCAACTGTCCAGAGTGACATGTTAGAACTAAATACTGATGGAATTCTTTGTTAATTTTGCTCTTGAAAAAAGTAACAAGCAATTTTAGCAATTTTCATCCTACTACAGAATTTTTTTTTTAAGACTGCAAAGTTTTTGAAAATTATTTGCAGTTCATTATTTATTCCACACAAAATTATCACATGGCTTTTTGGAACAGAAAAAAAGCATTTTCTGTACAGAATTAAATTATATATTATCACTATATTACATTATTTTCTGTGCAGAAAGTACTGTTTCCTTCACATAAAATGCTGTCCTCTGTAAAAAAAAAGAAAAGAAAAGAAAAAAGTGTTAATTAAATCTCCAACTACAGCATTTTCTGCACAAAAACCAGCATCACATACTAGACGCACCGGCATATAAGACGCACCTTATTTTCAGTCTGTGTTCTTTAAGAAATTTTTTTGTAGTACTCTGTCTACCATTCCTGATTTCTGCCTGGGTGAGGGGGGACTTCCCTGCTAAGGCAGAAAGAACAGGAAGGGGGGGTGAAAGGCATTCCCTTCTCTCCGTTCCTGTCGTTTCTGCCTGGGTTGGGGACCTCTCCGCTGAGGCAGAAAGAACAGGAAGGATGGGGTGTGTGAAAGGAGCTCCTGTCTCCCCCGTTGCCTGCCTGGGTGGGAAGAACTTCCCACCAAGGCAAAAGGAACAGAAAGGTGCCTTTCCTTTCCTTTTTGCCTCGGTGAGTAGGAGTTACTTGTATCTGCCAGTGTATAAGACGCATTCCATTTTCAGAAGGTATTTTTTGGGGGGAAAAGTGTGTCTTATAGCTGGTAAATACAGTAATATTTTTGTGCATAGATATTATTTTCTGCACAAAAATACCGCATTAAAAATTGAACAGAATAAGTCCTCTCTGCCTAAATACCCTGAGGACACCAAGGTAAGTAGGGTCAGCCCTGGTCAGTACATGGATGGGACACTGCTAATGAATACCAGGTGTTGTGGGCTGTTTTTCAGAGGAAGAACTGGCAAAAAACACCTTTGAGTATTTCTTGAGTATTCATGGGGTCACCATAAGTTGACAAGCTACTTTAAGATGCATACATTCACACATCCTGAACTGTGAAAATTCTCATCAGTCCAGGTTTCTTTTTGTCAGGTTTTCCAAAACTCTAGAAACATGTTTCTCAACCATTTCCTTTCCTAGGGTGGCACATAAGGAATAGCCAATTTCCCATTCCCATTCACCCCCTCCTTCTCCCATTTTGCTCTCTCTCCCCGTATCTCTCTCCCACCTCTCTACTCTTTCTTTCACTCCTGCCCATCTGTGTTATCTTTCACTCTTTCTATCTCCCTTTCCTTTTAAGCAGGCTTTTATATGAGCTGGGGACCTTTATTTATTAACCTTGTTTTAAAAATTGAATATGGCTTTAGGTTTTTTTATAATTTTGTACAGTTGGCCCCCCACATTCGCTAGGGTTGGGGGCACAGGACCTTTGCAAAAGTGGAAAAATAGCAAATATCAAAATGGGTGTGTGTGTTTGCAGGAAGGGGGCTGAGATATGGTGGGAACAGTGGGCAACGCAGGTCCAAACCAGCTCAGGTGAAGGAGAGGGAAAGGGGGTAGGTTGGCGCGATGGTCCTAAATTTCCTCTCTCTTGCCCATCATATTTTTTGGATGTCCGGGGGAACTGGGAAAGGGCTTGTGGTGATGAGGAGGAGGAGGAGGAGGAGGAGGAGGACAAGAGGCAGGTTTTTAAAGGGCTGCACTGCCTGATTCGAGTTGCCAAGAGGGATTGTTCCCCTGGAAAAGCAGTGCCTGAGGTGGGGGGGGCAGGGGTTGAAGAAACTCACAAATAAATCCAAGAAAGTCAAGCCCACATATGTGGAGGGCCGACTGTACATTTTTAATGTTTTTAGTGTGTCTAATTTATTGTTGGAAGCCGCCTCTGGTCGCACTCTGAGAGAAAGGTGGCATACAAATATAATAACTAACTAACTAACTAACTAACTAACTAACTAACTAAATATCTCCCCTTCTCTTCTGTCAGGTTTACGCTGTGTAAAAATCATCTTCCTCACATGCTTCAATTCCTTCTCTTCTCCCCTTATATTCTCTCTACACTGAATACCAAGAATTGAATTTAAGCTGCCTGGAGGGGGCCCAAATTCTTCTCTCATCACCAATTTGCTGTGAACAGAAGACATCAAGGAGCATGGGTGAGGAAGTATGCCATTGATATAAATCTTTACCAAATTTTCCTTACGTGCACAGGTGTATAATTCCTGGATTTTTGTTGTGTGCCTTCACGTCATTTCTGATTTATGGGGACCTTAAGGCGAACCTATCGCAGGGTTTTCAGGAGGCTGAAAGTATGTGATGTTCCCAAGGTCACCAAGAGAGCTTCGATGGTTAAACTGGGAACAGAGCTCTGTTCTCCAGAATCATAGTTCAATGCTCAAACCACTACACCACACAGGCTCTTAAAATTCAAAATTCTTGTGTAAATGTATACCATTCTCTCCTGTAAGTGAACATAAAGAATTCTCCACAGTATTCTCCTAGTGTTCACTTACTGTGAAGTGTTCTGTGAAATTCTTCAGTGCACAAGCACAGTTTTTTGTGTGCAGTAAATAGTGCTTTGTGTGCAACATACACCGTTTACTGTGCAGAAAACATGCTTTAATATGCAGAGTATTTCCCAGAACACTCTGCAAAGTGCAAATACCAGGAGCCATTTCATGCTACACAACTATATAGGTACTTCAATGGCCATGGAATGAGAGGGGTTCTAATTTGGTGAGGAACTAGGGGACTCTCTGGCTGAGAATTACAGATGCCCCTCCCTAAACTGCAAATAAGAATCAACATGGTGTAGTGATTTGAAAGTTGGACTTGGATTCTGGGGGACTAGGGTTCAGATCCCCGCTATTTATTCTCCTTGACAGAGTTTTGGAAAACCTTTTTCTTGGCCAGGAAAGAAATAAAAGTGAATACTATATTCTTTCCATTACAAATATTCTTAGGAATGACTCAATATGCCAGGGCAGAGAAGGCCTTGGGCTTGATACTAGCCTATTTGCCAGAGCTTTCCATTGCTATCATAAAACAAGGATGAGCACTGCTCTTCTGCTAAGTGCTGAATTGAATTTTGTAGAAAGTTGGGGGGGGTTGTGTGTGTGTGTGTGTGGGAGGGGAGACAGTAGGAGTAAGGGGCGACTACAAATGAGAGGAACCGAGGGACCACCATATTTCGTCTTAAAATCTTTCTTGCCAATTATTAAGCCTAAGGACAATTATTTCAATCATTTGAAATGGAGGGGAAACTATGCAAAAGCCAAGAAATCACAAAAAATGATGTCATGGGATGGGGGCATGGCCACCTGGAGAACCTAAAGAACTAGATTTGGTCATGAAGCCTGAGGTTTCCCACCTCACCATCATTTCTTGATTCAGGAGTAATCTGTACTCACATGTTAATTGCCAAGCAGGCTGCCCATCACCGCCAAAGTCAGTTGCTACTGAAAGATTTAATAATAGGACTGTAATAAGATTGTCTAGAATACTTCCTTCTCCTCCTCCAATTCTACCCTCATATCTATCCCTATAAATAAATCAAGACCTTTGGGAGGCATTTTGGCAGAACTATGATACATCTCCCTTACCCCTCTGACAGGAAATCACTTCCTCTGCAGTTCCAACTTCCCATGATGATCACGTAGTGGCCAGTGGAGAGTGGGAGGCAACTGAAAAGCATCTGGCTATGTGACTATAGCCAGAACTGCAAGTATGTCATCGTCCAGTAACTCTGGTGATCCCCGCTAAGGTTCCAGCAGATGCTTTCTGGAGGACTGTAGACTGTGTGTCTGGTTATGGTCGTATAGCCAGATGCTTCTTAGCTATCTCCCACTTTCCATTGAACAATACATGGCAGTGGCAGGCAGAAGGGAGGTAGCATGAAAAATATGAGTTTTCAGGAGGGTTTGCTCATTACACAAGTGAAGTAGAGAATTTTGACTTCCATAATGGCAAACACACACACACACACACACACACACATATACCAAGTATATATTTTATATAAGCTTTACTGGTGCTTATTATATTTGGATATGACTTATGACTTGGCTGGTAAGGCAAGATGTTTCATTTTCTTTGAGTCCTGGACTGTTAAGTGACTCATATTTGGCCTCCTCCATTTCTGTATTAACATATGATGTTGGGACTTGTATCTGGTGATGGTGGGATCTGTGTGTCACATCTTTAAGGCCATCAGATATATTAAGCATCATAACTGTGTACAGTGAAAGACAAACAGGCAATGTCTTTAAACTTTTCTTCTATTTCCAGTAACCTTAGGGGTGTTGTTGTCTCACTCTGTCATCTTATTTAGATCGGAAACCTTTGGGACAGAGAATTCTGTCTCTTTCTTTCTCCCCTCCAATACTAAAAAGTTGTAAGTCATAAAATTCACAGTGTGTTGTATTTATTTTGTGCCAGTGTAACTTTTATGGACTACAACTCCTATAATGTCCCAGACAGCAGTTTGGTGCTCTGGGAGCTGTAGCCCAAAACAGCCATTTTCCCAAGCTCTGTTCTACACAGCTTTTGAATGGGAGATTTCTGGGCCATAGCAGTATTTTAGTTATTTACTTCAAGCAGTTGAGCAGAGTAGCTATAAACCTAAATGAATAAAGTGACTGATGATCTCTACACTGAAATACTAAAACAGAAAGGGTGAGGACACTACCTGTTTCACATATTGAAATACATATGTGAGCCCAACGGTTAATTCATTTATGTTTTCAGAAAGAAAATACATGAAAATGCTATGGCTTAGAAGACACTGGTGGATTTAAAATACAGTCATAAAGATGTCTACCTATTATCTATCTATCATCTATTTTTATAAATGATGTAATCTATGTGACTTCAAGTCATTTATTGACTTATGGTGATCCCACAAATTTCATGGAGCTTTTTAAAGCAAGGAGTATTCAGAGGTGGCTTGGCATTGCCTTCCTTTGAATTTAGCCAGCAACACCTGGTATTCCCTTGAGGTCTTTCTCTGAGCACTAACCAAGGCCAGCTTCTGAGCTCAGACAGGATCTGGTGTCTTCAAGGTATTGTGCTTCCTACAGTGGGCTAAATTCAACATTATACAGGCAGACAAGCGGAGTGAAAGTTTCCTTCCTTTCTCCCAACTCTTTCTGTAGCATATTTGGGTTCTTGTATATAGGAGGAATAGAGTTTTGATCCATCAGAGATAGTTGATTCACTAAAAGGACACTATTTATGAGAGCACTAAAGGTCTAAGATCTTCTGGAGAGGTGCTTCTTTCTGTCTCACCACTTTATCAGTCTTGTTTGGTGGAGACAAAAGTGAGAGTCTTCTTAGTGACTTCTCTCAGGCTTTGGACCACCCTCCCTAGGAAAGTCAGCATGGCCCAATTTTTGCTGTCCTTCTATCAGCAAGTTAAAACATTTTTATGCCTTCTGGCTTTTTAGAAACTGACTGGAGTGGGCTTTTAATGCAACTGCAGAGCTGTTTTTAAGGGTTGTATTGAGAATCAGCATGGTGTAGTGGTTTGAGTGAGGAAATGGAGACCAGGGTTTGATTGCCTGCTTGTCCATGAAAACCCACTAAATAACCTTAGATATGTCACACGCTCTCAGCCTTAGAAAACCCTTAGGGTCACCATAACTCAGAAATTACTTGAAGGCACGCAACAAAAATGTAATCTTTTAATGAATTTCAGTGTTTTCAGTGTTTGATGTTTTTAACTTTATAAATGTTTGGTTCTAAAATAACTTTAACATTTATACTTTTATTGAAGATTTTGTATAATATTAATTTGTATTTTTTTAGTTATGTTGTTAGCTGCCTTGAGTCTCATTACTGGTGGAATATAAATCAATCATAACAATAACAATAATTTGGATACACCTATTTGTTCAGAATACAAATGGGGAGAGAATTTACAGATAAATGCACTTAATTCTAGAAGTTTATAAGCTTAATTCCAGTTTCTTTTTACAGTTGTGAAAGCTGGACAATGAAGAAAACTGACAGGAAGAATATCAACTCATCTGAAATGTGGTGCTGGAGGAGAGTTCTGTGGTTACCATAGAGCAGTGGTTCTCAACCTGTGGGTCCCCAGATGTTTGTGGACTTCAACTCCCAGAAGCCCTGAGCATTGACCATAGTGGCTGGGGTTTCTGGGAGCTGAAGTCCACGAACATCTGGGGACCCACAGGTTGAGAACCACTGCCATAGAGTGTCAAAAAGATAAGTGGATGGGTCTGAAAGCAAATCAAGCCTGAATGCTCTCTAGAAGCCAAAATGACTAAACTGAGGCTATCATACTTTAGGCATATCATGAGATGACTTGATTCATTAGGAAAGGTTATAACGCATAGTGGAGTGAAAGACAGTAGAAAAGGGGGAAGACGGTATTCTAGGGGGATAGACTCAATTAAGGAAACCACAACTATGGCTGTATGGATCTTAGTAAGGCGGTTGATAACAGGAGGTCTTAGAAGTCTCTCATTTATAGGACCATCAAAATTCAAAGCCAACTCAGTGACAATTAGCAACAAACAAGCTTAGTTGTTGTTAAAGGCAGATCCACAAAGACTCCAGTTTGGAAATATTCATGTAAAGCATTTGACCAGCCAGCCAATGAGATGGCTGCCACTGACACGCCAACTATCTGGGTGGAAAGAAAGACTGATTCAGTCTTCCCATTTACCAAATGATTTGTGGGATAATTTTGTTCAGTTTGTTTTTTGATATGAACATACTAAATTTGCATTTCCCAAAGCAATATGTAACTAGAATTTGATTAGACCTCAGGCCAAATTCATTATAATGTTTTCTGCTCAACTAGTGACTTTGTTAAGTTGTCTTACAAGTGTTTGTTTGTGAGTAAGTCAATGTGGGAATGGTTATCCATGCTGCTACCACTGATGTGACAAAAGCAACAGCAAAAACACTTGAAATGGAAAACTGTACTTCCCTGCTTGTTTACCAGCAGACTAGAGCTTCTGAGACATCTTGCCAATTTTACTGCTTTGTAGTGTTTCTATTTTAGTACGAACTATAGAGTTGATGTCAGGACAACAATATTCATACGGTTCTTATAGGATGAGAAGAAAAGCCCTGGAAGGCAGCGGTGGGGGTTGTTAAATGTTCTGAGTGTTGCATTACATTATTGCTTTATTGATCTTTTTTTAAAATATACACCACGCTTTTAGAACAAACAGCATTTTTATTTCTCTGAAAATTCTCCCTTGATCTATTAGGAAAAAGAGACTATGCTGCACTGTAACTACTTGTGCAAAATTTCAAAGAGTTTTAAATTCTCCCTTTTTTTTTTTAATTTGCATCATGTGTCCTCACTTCTTTAAAATTCATTGACCATGCCCATGATGAGGGCATGTTGTCCTTCCAGTTCCCTACATGTACTGTATGCTTTGCTCTAAGATAGAAACTGGTTAGTTCCATTATACACCATTATACACCAAATTTGTGAGCTTCTGTAAAGCTAGGTTTGATACCCAAAGCATTTCTTGAGACTAAGAGAATTTGCTTAAAACAAAACCAGAAATCAGAGTGGCAGAATAGAGAGGTAACTAACATAGCCTACCTTGCAGATCATCAAGGACAAAGGAGAAAAAGGCCCTCATTTAGGGGGTGGAAATGAACATGTGACAGTTTTCTGGCACATAATTTTTAAAATGAAATTTGGCTCTAACTGTGCTCAATTTTATTAGAAGTACAGAGTCTTCCCCTTGGTGTGCTTGTCATCATACTCTTCATGCCCGGAAATGAATTATTTTATATACTGATACATTCAATCACAGAGTCCAGATGTCTGAATTCTCAAGTAGCATAATCTCCAAGCTTAGAAAAGTTTGGGTCACAACATCTAGAATCCCCAATGGCCATGCTGGCTGGTGGACACTGGGAGCCATTGTCCAAATAGTAACATCTCTGAGCTCTGGTTATGTGTGGAGTAGATCCACTGAAATCAATGTGATTTAAGTTAGTCGTGACATATGTAAGTTCCCTCAGATTCACTGAGCCTGTTCTAAACATAACTAAGTCTTTCTCCAGCTAGATTTTCTTTACGATGAGGACATATCTTTGGAACATGTAACTTGAAAGACCTTGTTAGGAAGTTGTCCCACAATGTCACATAAGATACTTCATTTTTCTCATGTGACTTTCATTGTAGATTCCATTGACTACCAAAATCATGACACATTAATGGAAAGATTACAAAGTGGCAAAATACATATAACAGTCATTTTGGAATCTGAAGTAGGTCTCAGGTTCCAATAATGCAGTAGGAGTACAATTTAATCAGGCCTCCTTGGAAACTTTGAATATGCTTTTTTCTTTTCTGCTCTGTTCTTCTCAGTAGTATGACTGAATCTTCTTAATGAATTCCCTCATTAAACCAAAGGGTAATCTACTCCAGTGTGAGACTACCTGCCAAAGAGTTTAAGTTGTCAGAACAAATGAAGTGGTTAGACACAGCATGTTATTAATGTGTAAAACATATGTATCTTCTTCTCACAGACCAATATATGCAACCTTTTGCTGAAAAGCTAATTTTCTCTGTGGAATATCACTTAGACAGAAGTGTATTTCTTATCAGATATGGAATACATTTTGTACTTCATTAAAATGTCTTAACTGGAGCACACATTGAAACAACTTGCTTCCTCAATTATGAATTGTCCAAAAAAATCTTGGAAGGTTCCAGCCAACAGCATATTTGAGTAGACTCTTAGGGCAGAAGCCAAATTAGAACATATGGATGTACCACCTTTCTAATTATCTAGGAGAAGATTGTTTAAGGAGGAGGGGACAAGAAAAGATGAATCTAGACTAACATCATTTCCACATGACAGCACTTTCTCATGTCATCCTGTTGCAATCCTGGCAGCACCTTTGCCAAGAAGCAAGTGGGTCAGGAATGCTCCCCTCTGCACCCAACTGGCTCCCTATGGAAGGGAGCGTGAATGACACGCATCTGCCTTCTGCAACACAGCTGGGCTCTTTCTCATGTTGTGCTAGGGAAGGAAATACCTTCATCGTGCTTCTTACCTCCTTTCCTCATGGCAGGTAAATATGGGAGCATCACGCGATTGCAGATACTTAACGAATTTAATCCATTAAGTAAATATCCCATGATCCTGATACGTGGGGACAGAATGGCAGCAGGACCACGATGATGTTGTGCGAAACCATGACCTGCAGACTGCTGCCATCCCATGCTCATAGTGGGACTGTGACATCATGCAGAAATGACATAAGACAGAAAGCCCATTAAATCCTATGGGATTTTTAATCTAAATACTAAAGATTTCAGTATATCTACTCTAGATATCAATTAGTCTGGGCCCAGCCTAATGTTACAGATTTTTTTTTTTAAAAAAATAATCTTTATTGAGTACAAAATTATTGCACATGCACAAAAAAATTACACATACAACATATATAGTGATATATAAAAGTAGACAACATAGTCAACAAAAATAGGAAAAAAACCAACAAAAAAATAGAAGAAAAAAAAGAAAGATTTGAGAAAGTAGAAAGAAACAATAACACAAAAGAACATATACTTACAGAAGTTACAGTCTACCATTCTTAACAAACAATTAACATAAAAGTGACTTCCCGATAAACTTAATTGTTGGTTCTTGTATATACATTGTTAACTCTTTTTTAATCTATATATTTTCAAGGATTTTCCTACCATTTTACATTTGTTTACATTTATAAATCAAAACCAATAGTTACCAAGTCTCCTCCCATACTCCTTGCATAGTCTGTGAAGGGTTTCCAAGCTTTTAGTATAAATCAAATGGTTTCCCTCTTGATAAACAGTGAGTTTATCCATTTTGCCAATTCTGTCAATTTAGTTAACCATTCATATAGTTTTGAAACTTTTCTGCTTTTCCAATATTTTGCATAAATTGTTCTTGCGGTTGTTACCATATATCTCAATAATTTCTTATATTGTCTTTGAATGGGATCTTCCTTATCTATCATATTCAATAAAAGTAATTCTGGTTTAAATATCATTTTTACTTTTAATATTTTTTGTATACAATTACAAATTAGTCTCCAGTATTTTTTCAGTTTTTTACACTGCCACCACATATGAAAAAAAAAGAGACTTCCCGGGTTGTGCACTTCCAACATTCATTTTTAACAGCTTTGTATATATGGGCCAACTTAATAGGTGTTATATACCACTTATACATCATTTTATAATAATTTTCTCTAAGATCATTGCATTGGGTAAATTTTAAACCTTTTCCCCAAACCTCCTCCCATTGCTCTATATCTATATTATATCCTAATTTTTGGGCCCAGTAAATCATGCATTCCTTTATCTGTTCTTCTTCCTTATTTAATCTAAGTAGCAATTTGTACATTTTTGAAATTGAATGAGTTTCCTCTCCCTCTAATAATATTTCAAATTCGTTCTTAATTTTCTCAAAACCGAGGTTCTTACCATCTTCTTTAAATCTTTCTTTTAATTGAAAATATGTCAACCATTGGACTTTATGGCCTTCTTGCTCTAAATCTTGCCTATCCTTAATATACCAATTATTACCTTCAATTTTTATTATATCCTTATACCTTATACAACAATCTAAACTCCCCATTTCTCTTCTATAATATGCTTCTTGTGGTGACAGCCATCCTTGTATTTTATTTCCAAATCTTTTCTTATATCTTTCCCAAATTTTATTGTTCTTCTTATAATATGATTCTTGAATCCAGCATTCACTTTAATTTTTTCATACCATAAATAGGCATGCCAACCAAATTTCAGCTCATGACCTTCTAATTCTAATAATTTCTTATTTTTTAGCATGACCCAATCCTTAATCCAAACTAAACATGAAGCCTCAAATTAAATTCTTAAATCCAGTACACCTAATCCTCCTCTTTCTTTTGCATCTGTCATTATTTTCCATTTTATTCTAGGCTTTCTCCCAATCCATAGAAACCTAGAGATTTCTTTATGCCAATTTTGGAAAGGTGCGTTCAAGAATATAATTGGAATTGTTTGGAATAGAAACATCATTTTCGGTAAAATGATCATCTTATACACTGATATTCTTCCAAATAAAGACAAATTAATATTTTGCCATTTTTAAGGTCTTTTTTTTAAATCCCCTCCCATATTTATTTTTTTTTAACTATTTCAAAACCTGATTTGTAATATAGTTCTTTTTCTTCTTCTGCATTTAAATTTTTGACTAGAATCTTTGTTTTGTCTACATTAATTTTAAATCCAGCCACTTTGCCAAAGTCTTCTATTCCTGATTTCAATCATTCTATACTATTAATCGGGTTACTCAATATAAAAACTATATCATCGGCAAAGGCCCTTAGTTTAATTATAATAATAATAATAATAATAATAATAAAATTTATTTCTATCCCGCCTCTCCCAAATGGATCGAGGCGGCATTACAAAACATATAAATATTAAAACATCAAAATGTAGCCCACCTTCCCCACTCACCAACCCTACCATCCCCCCAACACACCAACTATTAAAACAGATTAAAATAAAATTAAAACTAAAAGTTAAAAACAAAACAATTAAAAACAAAGGGACAATTGATGAGAGGCAGTGGAACACTAGTCTGGGAAGGCCTGTCGGAAGAGAACAGTCTTGACTGCTTTTTTAAAGCAGTTAAGACTGGTAATGTGCCGGGTCTCCTCCGGCAGGCCATTCCATAACCTGGGAGCGACTGAAGAAAAGGTCCTCTGGGTAACCGCAGCCAACCTAGTTCTGATTGGCTGCAGTAGATTCCTCCCAGAGGACCTTAATGTGTGGGGTGGATTATATGGGAGAAGGCGATCCCGCAAGTAGGCTGACCCCAAGCCATGAAGGGCTTTAAAGGTAAAAACCAACACCTTGTACTGTGCCCGGAAACTAATAGGCAGCCAGTGTAAAGACTTCAATATAGGTGTTATGTGGTCAGTTTTAGATCTTCCGGTGACCAACCTGGCTGCCATATTCTGAATTAATTGAAGTTTCCGGACTAAGCACATAGGTAGCCCTATGTAGAGCGCATTGCAGAAGTCAAGCCGTGAAGTTACCAGCGCATGTACCACTGTTTTTAGGTGTTCCAAGTCCAGGAAGGGGCGCAGCTGGCGTATCAGCCGAAGCTGATAGCAGGCGCTCCTGGCTGCCGCATCAATTTGAGCTGTCATCTGAAGCGGTGAGTCCAAGAGCACCCCCAAGCTGCGGACACAGTCTTTCAGGGGAAGTGTGACCCCGTCTAGAACTGGTTGACAAACGTCCATACCTGGGCTAAGGCCCTTGACAGCAAGTACCTCCATCTTACCTGGATTCAGCTTCAGTCTGTTTTTCCTCATCCAGTCCATTACTGCTTCAAGGCATTCATTTAGAGGCGAGATGCCACCCTTAGTCGATGCTATTATCCGAGGCATGGAGAGATATATCTGGGTGTCATCAACGTACTGATAGCACCTTGCTCCATGCCTCCTGATGATCTCTCCCAGCGGACTCGTGTAGATGTTAAATAGCATTGGGGACAGGACGGCGCCCTGAGGGACGCCAGATTTAAGCTCTTTTTTCGAGGAGCAGCTGCCCCCAAGCATCACCATCTGGTATCTACCCGAGAGATAGGACCGGAACCACTGAAGTTCAGTGCCCGCGATCCCCAGCCCTCTCAGGCGTTCCAGAAGGATACCATGGTCTATGGTATCGAAAGCCGCTGAGAGGTCCAAGAGTACCAGCAGGGTCGCACTTCCCCTGTCGATACCCAGACGTAGATCATCCACTAAGGCGACCATGGCAGTCTCGACTCCATATCCTGCCCTGAAGCCAGTTTGAAATGGATCTAGATAATCTGTTTCATCCAAGACAGCTTGGAGTTGAAGG
>CAOKZL010004653.1:0-20833 GCA_948472985.1 Iguana delicatissima | reverse complement strand
CTCTCTCTCACCTCCTCGAGTTTGGGTGGTGGAAAGGGAGAAGGTTTTGGTGCTGAGAAACTGGGCTACAAGCCATCCTTAGCTGGCCAGTCAGCAGCTGGTGGAAGAAGAGAAGGACCAGAGGGGTTATAGAATACTTTAATATAGAGCTTTCCAAACTTTTCATGTTGGTGACACACTTTTTAGACATGCACCATTTTGTGACACAGTAATTCAGTAAGTGGAGGCAGCCCCTCCACCTGAACCTGGCCCACTGCAGCCACCCTTGCCGGAGTCTTCCTCAGCCCTGGTTGGCAGTTGCAGAGGTAGCCCTTTCACCCGGGCCTGACCTGCAGTGGCAGGACGGTCAGCCCCTCCACCTGTTATGTTTACATGACACATCTACACACTGCAGCTGACACATTAACATGTTGCAACACATAGTTTGGAAAGCTCTGGTTTGATATAGTAGCTTTTTTTAACCTTTTCTCTTTCCTGCTGTTGTGTGCCTTCAAGTTTTTTCTGACTTATGGCAACCCTCAGGCCAACCTAGCATGGAGTTTTCTGGGGTTGAGATTGTGTGATGCTCCCAAGGTCACCCAGTGGGTTTCCATGGCCAAGTGGGGAATCGAACCCCGGTCTCCAGGGTTGTAGTCCAGCACTCAGACCACTACACTTTTAGGCTCCCATTTTCAGTTTGAAACACACACTGGGGGATGGATCCAAATATTTCAACTCAAAGGGATCTAGGGGTCTTGGTAGATCACAAGCTGAACATGAGCCAGCAGTGCGATGTGGCAGCCAAGAAAGCCAACGCGATTCTTAATTGTATCAATAGGAGTATGGTGTCTAGATCGAGGGAGGTAATGATACCACTCTGTCCTGCTTTGGTCAGACCTCCTTTGGAATACCATGTCCAGTTCTGGGCACCTCAGTTCTAGAAGGATATCAACAAGCTGGATTGTGGCCAGAGGAGGGCGACCAAAATGGTGGAGGGTCTGGAAGCCATGAAGCCCTATGAGGAGTGGCTTAGGGAGCTGGGGATGTTTAGTCTGCAGAAGAGAAGGTGAAGAGGGGACATGATAGCCGTGTTTAAATATTGGGAGGGATGTCATGTCTTGGAGGGAGTGGGCTTGTTTTCCGCTGCTCCAGAGACCAGGACAAGGAGCAATGGATTCAAACTGCAGGAGAGGAGATTCCACCTGAACCTCAGGAAGAACTTCCTGACAAGCAGAGCTGTCCAGCAGTGGAATATGCTGCTGCCTCCATGGAGTGTGGTGGAATCCCCTTCTTTGGATGTTTTTAAGCAGAGGCTGGATGGCCATCTGTCGGGAGTGCTTTGAAGTGGGTTCCTGCATGGCAGAAGGGGGTTGGACTGGATGGCCCCTGGGGTCTCTTCCAACTCTAGGCTTCTATGATTCTATGAATTATTTTCTTTTGTTTGTCATCTTCTTCCCTGCAATACAAGATAGAGTGGGATTGGGGGTGGGATATGAGGTACCACGGGGGGGGAGAGGACACCTGCCAGCTCACCTAGGCCAGCTCCCTTGAGGAAAAAGCAGCGGAGAACAATGGGTAGTGACTCAGCCGTTTTGCAGTGGCAAAGACATGAGTTAGCAGGTGGATGGGAGTGAGTCAGCAGAAGGGAGGGAGAGTCAAGGTGACATTTTGCCGGGAATAACAAGAGTTGATTTTTGCTGCGGTTGGTTGCCGATGCCTGTTGAGAGAGGACGAAAGCAACCAAGCACTTACTCTTTCTTTTAACCCTCCTGCCAAAAATCTAGATGGATTGACTGTGTGATTGCTGACTCCCTTTTACCAACCAGAGAAGTAACTTGTTACAGACAATTCCTACAAAACCAGTTTTTTTTAATAGCTATGGCATATCTAATTTACATTTGACCATCTTCTGTGGCATTTTAGTTACTTTTGTAGTTATCTGTATGTTCTGGCTTTGCTCTTTGGGCCCGGAGCTTTGTAGCATTCTGAGGCCATACAACTACGTAACTTTTAAAAATTCAAAAATATAACTGTAATGTTTATATTGAGGAAGTAAGAGTTGCATCTTTTTCTTTTAAAAACATGAGACTGACAGTCTTTTTATAAGCTAGTTTCTGAATCTTTTGGACTGTTTTCTAGGCGCTGTGTGTGTGTGTGTATTTTCTTTCTCTGTCTCCCCACTTCTTTTTAAAGCATCAAATGCCATTTCAGACTTGTTGGTTCTGGCTTCCAGAAGGAAGCAGTTAATCACCTAAATAATCATATATTTCTGGGAATGAGTAACACGACAGAAATAATAAAGTATTCAAGTGAATCGCTTCCCATTCCGCCTACTTTAGCTGCTCTGATATGAATTAAAGGGTACTGTAGCCAAAGTGTCAGTTATAGAACAGAAGGAGGCAATGTGTTGTTGTGGTTAGAGTGTTGTGCTGGGACTTTAGATGATCCAGGTTTCAGTTCCTTGCTCATCCATGTGGGTGACCTTGGGCCAGTTATAAACAGCCTGACCTACCTGACAGGGTTATTTTTGGGACAATAAAGTAGAGTAGTGTCAGGATGCATGGTTTCTGTCATATGGATGCTTTAGTAGATGTAATAGTATAATTTTGCTAGATCAAATAGAGCATGATGTGCTGAAGCACTATTGTGTATCCGTTACTAATTGCTACCTGCAGCTGTTTGTCTGGTTGGAACTCTTACAGTACTCCAGATGGTTAAGCGCTGAAATATTCAATGCCACCTTGTATCTGGGCAGGAGGGAGAAGATCAGAAGGAGCAGGAAGGTGTTATGGGAACAAGCAATGCATAGATAAGGGGACAGGAACTAATTCTGGCTTCCAGGATGAAAGATATGTAAATAACAGAACGCCTGTGTGGGTGGGGGGGACTTGAAAATGTTGGGAGCAGAGGAGATGCTATTACAAACAGCAGCCGTTCCCTTGTGTGGGCTGCACTGTAAATTCATATATAATGCCCTTTGCATCCATGTTCTGTTTAGTCTCTCAGTGTTATAAGGGGATCTGTTCCCTATCTCTCTTAATCCTCTATAGTTTTTTTTCTGTCTCTTTTTTTCTCCATGATTAGGTGAATAGTAGCATACAGACTGTCAATCTGAGATCACGACATGACATCAGCCAGTGAGTATCCATCTTTAGGAAACATCTCCTAAAACCAGGGGTGAGAAAACTGTAGCCCTTCTAGATGTTGACAGACTCCATCTCCCAGCAGCCTGCATAGCCAGTTGGTCAGAGGTGATGGGAACTGTTGTCTGACAGGACCTTGGGAACCAGCACTGTCTTGAGTCTTTTTTGCTTTAAATAAATAAAACTTGGTCTACTAGTATGTAAAACTTTGACTAATCCAATGACTCCCGTAAGGCAGTACTTGCTATGACAAGACATATGCATTTATGAGTATATGCCACAGAAGTCATTGATACCTTATTAGAAGTGGTCTTTCTGTGTGAAAGCAGAAAGGGAGTATGCTTATTTTAAGATGATGACTTTTGAGATGCACACATGATTCAGCTCCAGAAGATTTTGGCACTGTTTTAAAAGAGACGTTCCCTCCTCTTTGTAAGATAAAGAAAAGTGGGAATCCCTCTTCCAAGATCTTAAAAGAAGAATTACTCCAATCTTAGAAGAGGCATCTTACTTCTCTTTCTTGCACAGGAGGGAATGCCTCTTCTTAGTCAGAAGGAATTCCTCCTTTGTGATGTTAACTTTATTGAGAAAACCTCATTTGTAAGTATGTAGCACCAGAACACATTAGTGCCGGCTGAGAAGAGGAATTCCCATGTCTGTAATTATAAACGGTATTTGCACCATTAGAGAAGAAGCATTCTATGATCTCTCTTCTCTCCATGGAAATGTCACAGCAAACATCATCATAGAAGAGAATTTGTACTCCATGAGAGAAAAGGGGAAGACTTTATCTTCTAAATGGAAAAGGGAGGCCTCTTCTAAGATTATGTTTGGTACGATACATGCAGGCATCAATATGCAGCACCAGGAGGTGTTAGTGCTATCTAAGGAGAAAAAGTTCTTCCTGCCATTTCAAAAAATATATTCAATAACAATGTCTTGGTGTAGGATTGATTTTAATTTTTAAAAACTATTTAATTCTTTGTGCTTTATCTCATTCTGATGCCACAACAGACAGCAAGCTTAGGCCTTACTAAGATTGATCTAGGATTCACTGGGTTTACTCATTGGAAAAATTGTGGGTTACCTTTAAAGTTTAAGAATCTGAATTAGGGACTTCTAACATTCCATAAAGTGGGAATGGGCAGCTGTGGAAGGCTAAGAGGTCACATGGTGCACCGGGAAACCTTGCAGGACTGTACTCACCCTGCAAAAGACTATATATTTTTTTGCCGCCAGACATCTTCGAGGGGATGTTTTGGGGGCTCCTTGGGATCCTTCCCATTCACTTCCTGTTTTAGAAAAAGGTATCTCTCTTGAGCCTAAAATGGCTCTGAGGGATGGCCAAAATGTGGCAAAATTACCCCCATGCCCACCAGAGGACATTTGGGTATTTTTTTTCAAAAACATTTTTTTTGACTCCTAGCAAACTCTGGGAGCTAGAAAAGTGGCCTGGGGGCACTGCATGATTCCCACACTTCACCTTTTGCCTGTTCCTGTTATAAAGCATTGGTAATCAAAACACATACACAAAAACAGCTGATAAAACTCAGATACCGATATTTAAAAATGACTGCATCTGAACAGTTTAGCAAAAAACTTTCTGCAGCCCAGCCCAGTAAAGCACCCAAGCAAAATGTGGTACATCTCCAAGTGGTAGTGGATTCCATTGTAGTGGATGCTATCCTGACTTGAACCCAGAATCAAAGTCATTGACTCTGTTCCTCCTTGCATCATCTCTCTTACCGTTTCTCTGCAGGAAGCCTGACACGGTGAAACAGAAAAATGCCTTCCCACCCAACTTCATCCATTCCTTAGACTCAACGCACATGATGCTGACAGCCTTGCACTGCCACAGGTGAGGAGAAAGGAAGCACAGGTCAGCTATGCTTTCCTTGCCATGATAGTTTTGTTTTAAGACTGCTTCGCTGGCAGATGCTGAGAATCTCCAGAATTTGCAGAATTTGGAGATCGTTGCTGGTTCCTTCTCCCTCTGGGGCTGGCTGCAACAACTCTGCCTCTGCTTGTCTTTCAACTGATGGGGGTGTTTGCAAGCTAGTTTGGTTTCTGTTTCTGGCACAATCAATTGCTCATCAACATCTGAGCTGTTGTCATCTATCACATCCACTGTGGTGTTAATCCAACATGATGCTTGTGGCAGGAGTGGGATTTTTGACTCCCCTGTAGCTTTCTTTAGCACCTTAAACATCTTCCAGAGAGGGGTCCTGTCCTGCAGGGCAGACTTCAGGGGTATTTGGGTTGTTACAGATGTTAAGAGGCTATTTCACTCCCTCACCCCCAATTATGCTGGGTTCCACTCTAATATGAGTTAACATCAACACTGGATGCAGTTTATTGCTTACAAAACTGCAGTCCCATGAGATGAACACAAATAGGAAGAACTGGGGAAGGAAGGAGATGTACTGATGGTAAGGAGCAAGGATGAGTACATCTTATCCTTGTACAGACACTGCTTTGTAGTCCATGGGATATATTGATGACCTGTCTGCAACCTTTTGCTCCTTGTGATTTCAGCGGCAGTCAATTGCTTGGCAATTGAGTCTCAGCCAGGGATGTGGAGAACAGAGAGGGAGAGCTTGAGAAGTTGACTGGCTTGCTTCTTTGTCTCCTAGGCAGGGGCTGACATTCGTCTCGGTACACGACTGTTACTGGACTCACGCACTCACGGTTGATGTCATGAATCGGGTAAGATGGCTCCTTGCTTAGCTCCTTCCCTGACTCCAAGACAACACTTGGTAGAAATTTTAACCTTTTAGTCTCTACGAGAGGGGTGAATATCTTCGGGTTTCTTGAGCCACCATGAGCTGAATCAGTGCCTCCTAGATCACCTCTAATCCTGAAGAGCTTGTGCTGATGGCTAAAAGAAGGTGAACTCCCTCGTTCCTTGTTCTAGCAGAGAATTATGTCCCCTTTTGATAGCCTGTTTGTGTTTTCTCCCAATGGTGGGCACCAGGGGACACAGAGAAGAAACATTGGTCTTCAAATATTAGAGCCCAGCTTTGAGAAGAGAGACTGAGAAGTGATGTGATGGCCACCTTTAAATATCTGAAGGGATGTCACGTAGAATGGTGCTACTCAAAAAAGTGGTCCCTGGATCAGTGGTGATCCCTAAGCCATTGACTGCCAGTTCCTGGCAAGTCTGTAGGAAAGGAAGAAACAGTTGTACCAAAAGGGCACAAATTTTCCATTGGTCCCTAGCACATTTGGAAAACAACAATTCCTGGTCCGTCGCATCAGATAGCCTGAGAAGCATTGCCACAGAAAAGGGAGAGAGCTTGTTTTCTGCTGCTCTAGAATGAGAACCAGTGCATTTCAATTAAAGAGATTCCACTTAAATACTAGGAAGGGCTTGTTCTGTATCTCCTCCCATTTTCAAAACTGGATGTGGCTAGAAGATCACATCCCTTTTTTTGGAAAAGGAGACCCAGCTTCACCAAAGTTGCTTTTAAATGCCTAGTCATTCCTGTGGGAGGCTTCTGAGAGTGCTATTGTCCATTTTGAGGCTGGGAGGGGTTCCCCCCAATATTGGGGGTAGTCTGGAGTTTGAGGAAGCATACTCAGGGCCTTTGTGAGTTGCAGGTGCTACACAGTATAACCATGTCAATAAACAATGAAGAGATAAACAAGCAGTTATTTATATGGGTGTAAGTGCAGCTTACACAGGGCTAAGTCCCTTTTTGGACAGAGCACCAGGGGCTGTTCTGTTGCCCTTTCCTTCTGTCCAAAAACCTCCCATGGCCACCAAATATGCAGCCCTGACAGGGGAATAGCTGCTGCCCTTCTTTCTGAAGGAAGCGGGAAGGAGGAACTAGTTGATTCAACCATGAAGATGCAGCTGTTCTGGGCTCCTAGGGGAAGGAAAAGGTGGACACACTTCATGTGAAAGTGCACCTTCATTTCTCTCCCGCTCTACAGAACCAAGCTGAGACCAGCTGCTGAATTGGGACCTGTCCTCCCTACCAGTTAGTGACAGCAGTAGGGTCTCTTCTTGGGGCTTGACAGCTGCCAGATGGTGGGAAGATGCAGAACGGCACATGCCAAACTGAATTGGCCATCTTGTGGAGTAGACACCTTTCCTGTGGCCAGGTCCCCCATGTCATCAGCAGGGCTTCAACATTTTGTTTACCTGATAATCTAGATCTGCATTTTGAATACGTGTAAAAATTTTGAGCCTTTTCCAGGTTTGTCGTGACCAGTTTGTCGAGCTCCACAGTCAGCCCATCCTAGAAGACTTGTCGAAATTTATGCTGCAGAAATACCGTACCTATCTTCCGTAAGTGTTACCATTGGCCCATTCTCATTCCTGTTGTTTCCCCTTTTTTTTCCTTTGTGTTGTAGCAGATATCATTATGCTATGCAATTGTCCATGACTTCACTGTGGTGAACTTTTCACAGTTCGTTCTTACAGCGTAAACCAAAGAGCTGACTCCACCGGGAGCAATGCAGATTTATTTTGTGCATAAATACTTAATACTTAAGTATTAATAATTAATTAATAAGTATTAATAAATTAGTACTTAATTTTTATTTTCCCCCTCATTCATTTTCCCTTCCAGGGTTGAATGGAAGACTAAAAAATCTTCTGAATATCAAAGGCTCTTGGAACTGCTGTCTAACGTCCCTAAGAAAGGTATGAGGATGAATTGTCTTGAGTATGAGGGGAAAATTGAGACTGTTTGCACGTGCTACAACAAGCTGTGGTACTGTTGAAAATCCAGCTTGTTATGATGTGTTTCTGCTGGCAAGCTCATTAATTTGTTAACTGCTCACAGAACACAGATTCACTCATAATCTGTTGTCGATGTATGACTTCTGGCTTAAAGCATGGCTTGTTCTGGAGTTGAAGTATTTATTTGTAGCAAAGCAAGCAACACAGCAAGTATCTCTAAAAATTGCTGAGGCTATAACACATTGGGCAGTTATAGATTATGTACTTTGTCATACAAATTTAGGCACGCATGGCAGTGACTGGTGAAAATCGTAAATCTCACATCTCATCCCACCAGTTTAGGCATTTTCTCAGACCCTCCACTGTTTACATATCTTTCATTTTTGAAGCGGGAACAAGTTCTTGTCTCCTTATCTTGACCATCGCCATTTCTCATAACACTGTGCCTATACTTTTGGTTTTCTCTCTGGTTTGCTCCCCCTGATCTCAATACATTGCGACAGCAAACAACAAAACAGTTAACAATTTGGTGCCCTGGAATACCTTGGCAAGCTTCAACCAGGTACATAGTTGCAATTCGCAACTGGCAATTGGTACATCTAACAACCTCTAGCAATGTCTAAGCTACCAGATCTATCCTAATACATATTCTAATACCCATCCAGGAAATACAAATGACAGGAGCCATGCATCTTGACGGTTACCAAGAATACCAATGTTGAGACCAATTGGACCTCTTAAGGGGATGGGTATTCCATTATTCGGGGGGCGTCACAGCAAAGGAGGCCCTCTCCCACATGCATATAATGTGTTGTCCTGATTGATGAGACAGAGAGGATGTCGCCCCCCCCAGCAGACATCAAACTTTGGGGATGTGTATAAGGGCTCCAGGGACCACAAAAACAGGACTGAGGCCACATTTGCCCTCTGTCCAATTGTCCAATCTGGCAAGGACGGTCCTGATGAATCTGCCATCTCACTTTTTTCATCTGCTGTCAAAATGTCCTGGTTTCTATCTCATCCTCTCATTTTCCCCTTTTGTGCTCAGCCGACTTCCATGGCTGCAAACTGGGTTCAAAGTAGAAAAGAAGTTTGCTCCCAGTTAACTCAGCTGGAGGGAAGAGGAGAAGAGGGTGAGAATCTCGTCCTTCCCAGCTGGCTCAGGCAAAAGCAGACTGCTGTGGCCGCCCCTGGCTTGTCTGTTCTTTTACATCAGTAACTTTTGTTGTCTTGACCACACTCTGATAGTGCTTGACCACATGTGTTCTGGATTTTCATTAGCGAAATATTGGAGGGTATGTGTGTAGCCCAGAGGGCTAGGTTGGTGTAGTGGTTTGACTTTGGAGACCAGAGTTCAATTCCCCACTTAGCCATGGAAACCCACTGGGTGACCTTGGGTGTGTCACACACTCTCAGCCCCAGAAAACCCTGTGATAGCTTCACCTTAGGGTTGCCATAAGTTGAAGGCACACAACAACAATGTGCCACCCAGACTGGTTCACAGTCCTGCTCTAAGGTCAACTGACTTCCTGTTTGAATTAGAGTGTTTTGGAGGCAACTTGAAGGTATAAAAGGCACACACACAAAAGGCACACACACAAAGGATCCCCACAACAGTCCACTGTCAAGGCTACAAAGAGAATGCCACTCCCAAAATTACATTCCAGGAAGGGGGATTTATTTCTGGGGACACAATCTGTGCACTTCTGTTATCCTTCCACCTCTTCCCTGCTATCCCATCACCTGCCTTCATGGACTTCTTATAGCTCTCTTCTTTAAATTTATATTTTAAGCTGTTTTGGCCGCTTCACTTCCCAGCTGCCTTTTGTTTGTTTGTTTCTCTGTTTATTGGTATCAGAGGATACAGGCTGTCTGGTTTAGTAATTGCCTGGATTCAGGCAAAACCTAATTAGAGTATTGTCCTCATAGGCTTAAGCTGCCTTTCCTTGATCCTTACCTTCTGCTCCCCATCTGTAAATTCCATATAATCATGGCAAAATTCTCCAGCGTTGGAGACTTGTTCAGATCAGCCAGCTGCAACGCATTTTCTCTGGCTGCTCCCTTCCATGCCGACCCCTTAGTTTTATCAAAAGTTTCTATCTACATTAAAAGAATGAATATAAAAAAAGAAATAAATAGAATAAAAAGAAACAGGAAAAAGAAAGAAAAAAGGAAGGAGTAAAGAAAGAAAAAAATACTGTGACTTCCAACTTTCTTTACAGTGGTTATAAATCTTAGTATATATAAAATCTTACTTCTCCAAATAAGGAAGGCTGACTGTAGCTCACATTTGAGGGTTAAAATATTCGTGGATTTGATTATTTGCAAGTTTCTTCAACACCTGCTCGTCCACCTCAAGTGCTTCTTTTCCAGGGAAACCTTCCTCCTTGGATCAGGGCATACAGCCCTTTAAAAACCTACCTTTGATCCTCCTCTATCAGCCACTGCCCGGCCAGCTAAAGATGGATTGTAGCCTGATTTCTCATCACCACAAACCCTCTCCCCATGCCCACCAACACCCAAGGAAGGAGGTGGGTGAGAGAGGAAGTATAGGGCCCCCATGATGACCCACTCTCTTTCCCTCTCCTTTCCCTGACCTGGTTTGGACTCTGGGTGCCCGCTCTCCCTGCCATGCCTCGGCCCCTTTCCCACAGACATTTTGGTATTTGCAGTTTTTCCACTTTTGTAGAGGTCCTGAACCCCTAACCCCCACAAATGTGGAGGGCCAACTGTAATAGATATTTCATACCCTTCTTCTAGTAAATCAAACCTACTAATTATCAAGACCTACAGTTATTATATTCTCTTTTTTTCTGCAAAAAGGCAGCCAAGCCAGTCTTTCAAAAAGGTCACCAATAATTTTTCTCTGATCAAAAGCAGTTAATTTGTTCATTTTGTGAAATCATTCAATTTTAACAGCCAGTCCTCTTTTCTTGGTATTAATTCATTCTTCCATTTCTGTGCATATAGGAATCTTGCTGCTATTGTCATATATTTTAATAATGTACCTTTCAGTTTTCCATTCTTGCTGCCCCAGCAACACATAACATTCTGTGGCATTCTTGGTCTCAGAGGTTGGAAACATTTGTCTTTTTTGGTGGTGGTGGTGGGAGAATACAACTCCCATGCTGGGTGGAGGAGTTTGGAAGTGGCAGTTCCTGAAACTCTGGAGTTATTTAAAAATATTATTACATTTATTAGAGAAATTAAATTCAGGTGCAGCTATATATGTAATGAAACGAATGAAATTAGGAAGGAGGAGATGGGGGTATCCTGGAGGGTTTCAGCAGCTGCTAAAAAAGGGTATGGGTGCTGCATTTGGTCTACAGGCTGAACTTTCCTCACCCATGGTATAAAAAGAGCTGGGTAAGTTTAGCTTGAAAGCCATCATGGTACTGGATAGACGGCCCTTTTGTGGCCTCTTCCAGCTCTTAGATTCTGTGGATTCTGCAAAAGTATTGTGGGTTGTGACCCAAAATGGCTCTCTCATTAGACAAGAAGCTGCAATGGTGTGCAGAAACCACACCTAGAGGTTAGACAGTACCAACATTCCCACCCCAGGCTAGGATTTGTCATGATGGAGAGAAGGAGCAGCTCCCAAGCTGTTTAAAAGACAAAATCTGCCTTCCTGTCCTCTCATCCCTAGCGTGTTCTGTCGCTGTTCTCAGTAGCATCCCAGCAGTCAAACATGGGCCTCCTGAGGTTAACTGTGGCTGGTTGCCCAGTTTATTCTCAGTTGCTTTCTAAGGGCTTAAAAAAAAAGTCTTCAGAGCCCCAAAGATTATTTATTTTCAAAGGGAGAATGCCTGATTTGATTCCATACGCTCTGGGCATGAAATGCAATCCTTAATTTTGTTGACTGTTTTTATGCAGTGTTTTCGAATGGCTTTTCTTTCTTATATTGCTGGGAGCAGGGTAAAGTACTGTACTAAAAAAAATGTATGTGGAAGAATTCATTATTGACAAAGAGGCAAAAGAACTGAATAATAATTTATTGCATTCATGACAAGTTGGAAGGGACTCTGCAAAGGTCTTCTAGCCCAACCGCTGCCATGCAGGAACATACAATTAAAGCACTCCTGTTATTTATTAATATAATGATCCCATCCTGTAGCTGAAGATCAGGTCAAAGCATAGACCAGGAGTGAGCAAAGTGTGGCCTTTGGCTGTTTTGGTGACATTCAATCTCTCCTGATTTCCTGGACCATCCTTTTTTGGTCAAAAAGTGAAAATATAGGTTGTTGTGGGTTTTCCGGGCTTTGAGGCCGTGTTCTATTAGTATTTTCTCCTGACGTTTCACCTGCTTCTGTGGTGAAATCTGCTTCCAAAAGATGCTTGTACCAGTGCATCTGGTGGTAACATCTGCAATATTGGTAGGCTCCAAATGAGCGATTTGTTCTGTATTCAATGTTACCTTGCAGTGAGCAGTTGAAAAGGAAGATCAAATGGGAAGATACCAACAGAAGAACAAGAGAAGGTTACGGGAATGTTTAGATAGGAAATAGGAACCGGTTCTGGCTCTTACGTTGAAAAGTATGTAAATAATTGTGTGCCTGGGAAACTGCTGGAGCTGGTGGGGTGATTTGACATATAAGATTTTAACCAATCTTTGATATGCGTGCCAAAATTCATATCGGAAGGGATAAAACTTGTACCCAACTCTGGTGCTGTAGTATTATCTTGGTAATGTTGCTCTGCTGCTTCTTTTTCTGAAATAAATGCTTCTGTTTTGAAATTTCTGAGCAAAGTTACTCACAGCAAGTTAGCCAGGGCATGACACCTCCCTCTCCCTGCTTTTGCAAACTACTTTTGCATTTAGTTTGCAGCAATGGAGGTAATCCAGAAGAGGGAAAGTGGGAGGAAGAAAGAGAAACTGTGACATTATAAGAACAGCAGATAAAGAGGGAAACTAGAGGATTAATTGGGACAGATGGAGAGTTTTCTGTTGCCCCTTTATGATGACTCTTGGGCAAGGTACTTCATGGTTGGGCAAGACCAATGGCAGCTCCTCAGTTTCTGTCTGGACATCCAGAGGAAGCCCAGATCCAGTGTTTTCTGGAATGTTTCAAAATGGCTTCCTTGTCCTCACAAAATGTGATGCCAATGCAAATGTTGCGTGCCACTGTCTGAAAGTTGCTAACACCAAACAGGGCAGTTTTTAAAACCTAGGCCTCCATCCTAGCATCTCCTGATACCTCTTTTTTTCCCCATTTGCAGGAGACTTTGATTTAGAGAAAGTGAAGGAATCAACCTACTTCTTCAGCTGACCTTGGAGGATGTTTCTGGGAGACTGCTTCCTGCAATGCTGTCCCTCCGATGTCTGTGCTGAGGCTCAAACCAGACTGTTACCTCCAGGGTGAAAGCAAGGGGGAGTCCTCACTCCATGAGCACTGAGAGATACCCCATTTAATTCCTCCTCCTCCATTTTCTTTCTGCCCCTAGTGTGCCTAAACAGCAAGGCCGGGCCAGAAAAGCACCATCCACAGTGAGAGGGTGGCAGGTCACCTGTGAGATTGTGTATGTTTCATTTCCAAAGTTATTGGGGCAGGGATTTGGCAAAGTGAAGCCTTCCAGATGTTGGACTGTGACTCCCATCAGCCTTAGGCAGCTTGGCCAATGGTCAGGGCAGTATCAGATGGGCAAAATACAGAGTTTGAGATTTTGCTGGACTGCAGCTTCCAGGTCCAAGAACTTTTGGAGGGCTGCAGTTTACTCTGCTAGAGTATCTTTCAGTACAAATTGCCTGTAGTGAGGCAGGTGGAAGTGTGCTGTGCACAAAAGCATGTATGCCAGCAAATAACTTGATGTTGTATTGAGTATGCAGGGAACCAGTTCTGTTCTAGGTCAGGACTTCTTATAATTACCTCCCATGTAATCTGGGCCCTGACCTGTTTTCTCTCCTGTAATATGCCAGTGCTTGAAGTATTGGGTGGGAGAGAATTTGAGGAAACCCATAAAAGCCCATGAACTCTATCCCTTGACTCTACCACAGGAGAGGCAAAGAGTGAAAATGACCCTCCCGCACTTCCAAAGGGTATTTTGGGTCCTTTGGGGGGGGGGAATTTGACTCCTAAGCAGGCTAGGGGCTGCATATGACCCTGAATGCCTTAGAAGTGTGAGAGTCATCTTCATGGTCTTTGCCCTCCTGGGCCAATTTAGTCCCAGGAAAGCCTTTTATTATAAGCAAAACAAGAAAACAACTCTTGGTGTTTTCCTGTTGTAAAGGAAGGCCTCTCTCTTGGGTCTAAAATGGCCCAAGAAGCCCCCCACCAAAATGTGGCAAAAATGCTCCCCAGCCCCTAGAGGGCATTTGAGGTCTATTTTTTTTCCAGTTTTGAAGTTTTAAATTTTTATTTGTATATTTATTTTTAGGGGGTGTGGTCCTCCAAGATCTTGGAAGGGAGGTAATGTCACCACTGAGCCTCTGACAATTACCCTGGTGTGCCTTTTTCTAGTCAAATTGCACTAGATTTACCTCTAAAACAGCCTTTTTTAAATTTTTGGCAGTTGTGGTGGGAAATCACAATTGGCAACTGGAGGGAAAAGCCCTTCACCCACAGTGAAAAAGCTGCATAATTTAGAAGAGTTACTTTCGTCAGCCCTCCCAGGCTGCCTCCTGTATTTGAGAGTGGCTATGTTATTTTACTTTCCGTCATCGTGGAGTAGGGGGAGCCTGAAACCCCCTTTTTGTGAGTACCTGCACATGTCCTAGAATTTTTTAAGCTCAGTGAGTAAGTCCCAGCAGATGCTTGCTGAGAGATATTGGACTCTGTGCTAAGAAGCCTCGGGGATTTTCTTATTTTTCGTCCTTGTCCCTTCCCGCGTTGCAATATGGTCTTGAAAATCCTGCTTTCCTCTTGTTGGATTTCTAGAGGAATGGGTCCATTTGGATCAGTTTCAGCTCCCACGTGAGTTCTCAGTAGGGAGCTGAAAAGTTTTTCTCCACTGCTGAGAAAAGTTCCTTTAGGGAACTGCAGTATCAGAAAAAGAACTTTTCTAAGCTTGGCAATTTTCTCATTGTGGAGGGTGCTTGGACGGATCCAGCCCTACTGCAAGATACATCCTGACTTCTTTCTCATTCCAAACTTTGAATGTTTAGACACTGGCCGTGGACAAAGTTTACCAAGAAGTTCTTGAGATGAGATCTAAATTGCCAATATGGTCCTCTAGCAAAACTTTTTTTTAAAGATTTGGTCACTGATCGCAGTGTGATGTGGGAACCACTTGTGTAGGGTAGCGTTTGGGGGTGGGATGAGTAATGCAAGTGCACTACCTCTTCTGGCTTCATGGCCTTGTCTTGATTCTTCCCATGTCATTTCCTTGCTCTTCTGTTACCAGAGCAACACGCGTGGGAGAATTTCTTCTTCCCTACCACCACTAAGTGTGAATCAACCCCCTGGTTTCCCCTTTGGGAATACAGTTCCTCTCCTCCAGTTTTCCCCTTTTAAAGAAAACGCCTTCCCTCACCTTTCTTTGTTATCTAGCCTTTATGGCAGAGGCAGGGAATCTGGGCACCTGTAGAAGTGCTTGGACTCTGTTCCCATATGCCCAGCTAATATAGCTAAGGGTCAGGCAGGATGGGAGTTGTAGTCCAGCAACATCCAGAGGGTTGCAGATTTTCCCCACTTCTAATTTTTACAGTGACGGTTACGTTTCAGGCAGGAGGTGGTTGCTGTGTATTTAAGAGCCGCTGTTAAGCAGCTGTAAATAAAATTTATTGTTTGAAATCTGGCTCTGTATCGGTCGTTCCCAGTCCTCATACATAAAGGAATAATAAAGTGTTTGTGAATTTGCGGCTCCTGTCTGCTGGGGAAAGAGATGGCAGGAAAGCCGTCCTGTGCTCATTGAAAAATAACCCCCATCATCCCCAGCTGACGTCATTAGGGATGCTGGGCTTAGTAGTCCTGCCACATCTGTAGGGGGGCCACAGTCCCCTGTGTTAAGAGCCTGAAATTTCTTCAAAGGCAAGAAGCGGTGGTGTTTTATGCTTGCACCGCAGCCAAAATTAGATTGTGGCTACTTAAGGGAAATGCCCGTTTGCTCTCAGGAAATCTTGAAGCGACTGTCTCATTTGGGCTATAAATAGGAGATTTTTAATGTAATTTTTCCTTTCCTCCCTCCTCCCCTTTCTCTTTGGTAAGTGGCTTAAAACCTTTTCGTAAATGACACAGATCTGTTGCTCAGCCAAATCTTCCTCTATACCGACAGGCCAGATGGGGAATCTTCTGTGCCACTGCAGCGTGACCAACAAACTAAATTGGTGGGCGGGACGGTTTTATTTATTTATGAATTGAAATATTTATATCCCACCTTTCCCCTCTCAAAATAGAATCTCCTCCCTACCCTGAGGCGATTGGCAGCCGTCACTGAGAACAAGAATAAAAGCAACCAGATTGTAAAAGTGAAGTTCAGACAGCGGCATTGATTGACAAAAAGTAGCTGTTAACTGAAGTATCTGCTAACAAGAGTTGGAAACGTAGGAGGTGGCCTTGTTTTAAGTCTGTTTAGCATGGGGTAGGTACTGTGGAAGGCTAGGGGAAAGCTAGGAAACTTTTAAATGCTCTTCTATCTGTCACATCAAAATGTAATGTAAAGATCTGATTCATTAAGAGGAGACATGACAGTCAATGTTTAAATATTTGAAGGGATGTCATGTTGAAGATGGAGCAAGCTTGTTTTCTGCTGCTCCAGAGACTAGGACATGGAGCAGTGGTTTCAAACAACAGGAAAAGAGATTTCACCTAAACCTCAGGAAGAACTTCCTGACGGTCAGAGCTGTTCACCAGTGCTGCCTGGGCGTGTGGTGGAGTCGTCATCTTTGGAGGTTTCTAAGCAGAGGCTGGAACCTCTGCCATTTGCTGGGGCCTTTGAGTGTTTGTTCCTGCATGGCAGGGGGTTGGAGTCGATGGCCATTGTGGTCTCTTCCAACTCTATGATTCTATGATTTGCTGTTGCAAAAAAAGGCCTCTCTTGGATCTAAATTGCCCCATAGCAGACTAAAGGCAGAACAAAAATGCCCTCATGTTCCCTAGTGGACATTTTTGGGAAGGGCAAAATATTTTTGGACCTCTGGGGCTTTTGGACCTCACTTTGCTCACTCCTGGTTAAGCCCATTATTGCTAATACTGGCTGGCAGCGGCTCTCCAGGGTTTTGCAGATGTGGTCTTTCTTGTGGAGCTGGTCAGGGACTCCAGTGGCAGGAGGTTCCGCAAGCGAGGAGGCACTTCTTCCAGTATGTCCTTCGACCACCCCACAGGGAATGAATGTATAGCAGAGTGTTGCCCTTTCTTGGAGACTGTGAGGATGAGATAGCCAGACACCAAACCATTGGGAGCAAAGGGGGAGTATCTACAATCCTCCAGATACTGTTTGCATTCCAACTCCCATCAGCCCCAGCCAGAGGGGATGGTTGCTGTAGTCTAATGTTGGGAGGGTCGCAGGTTCTCCACACCTTGTTTAGGGCTTTAAAGGGAAGCCTAGTCTTGATTTGGCACTGACTGGGCTCACCAAGGACATTGATGAGGTTTAGTTTTTTAACCTTGGTGTACCACTTGCCATTTTGTCTTTATTTCCTTTAGAACCCTGGCTTTACTCTAATGAGCTCGAGGCTGATTACATGGCTCTCCTCCTCTTTGATTTGTTCTCCCAACAACCTTGTTGGGTAGGTCGGGTTGAATGTGTGTGACTAGCCCAACGTCACCCAAGGAGTTTCATGGTTTGGGGAACTGGATATCCCAAACTCCTGTCCAATATTCTCTAATCACTGCACTGTACTATACGTTGAGGTTCTGCATGGATGGGGTGCTGAGCCCCCTTGAGTTTGCAAGGATGGGGGATTTCATTACAAAAACTTCCTCATCCCGTGCTGTTGTAACAAATATTATCATCTTCCCAAAAGGGATAGACTGCCCCTGCCTGTAGAGGTTCCATTTTAGCTATTGAAGCTCATTATTCTGTTTTTCACAAATGCTTCTCATTCTAAGAAAAGCCAAAAGACTGTTCTATGATCATTGGGGGAATGTTACCAGCTGGATTGATGCTTCAGGCCAAAACAAGTTGTAGAAAGAAGGGCTTTGCTTTTTTTTGTTTTTTGTGTTATTTTTTAAATAACTAATTTGCTTCTTTCCTTTTGGCTGAAATCAGAATGATTTAACATTATGTCCACCAGCCGTGGCTGCAGGAAGAGGAATCTGTACGCTGGTGTGTAGCAATTGCTGAGCCTAAGGAGAAGGGACACTGCGAGGTCAGAGGAGGTAGAAAAAAGACCCTTGGCATACTGCATGTGCCCTTGATTCTCTGACTAGTCCTGCTAAATCTGAGAATTATGCTTCAGAGCAAGTGAGTGCTGTAATGAAATGTTGTAGTGTGGCAACGCACACACCTCGGGGCTTGACATCTCATTTTTATCTTAGGGGAGAAGGGCTCTTGTACTAGACTTTTTTTTCAGAAGGCAGTAGGAGGTACAAGCCTCATGGTCCATGCTGGTTGGGGATGATGTGTGTTGCAGTGAGGGCACTGCTTATGTCGGCTGACTGTGGCTGCAGATGTTCAAGTCATTGTAATGCAGAGTTCCACAGCTGAGTTTAAATATTCTCTGGGAAGTTGTAACATTTATTGTCAGCCCAAATGTGTAAATGGAACACCCAACCATCTCACCACTTTTCACTGGCATACACGCATACTCAAAAGTAGACATGTATACATATGCAGATTCACGGACAACACTGCTTCCTTCTTCATGTCCCTCCAGAAACCCTGCTGTCTTTCATTCTTGAATTTATACTTCGCCTTTCTCCCAAAGTGGGATCCAAGATGGCTTACAGAACTTTAAAACAAGATTAAGTTAAAATCTTATTTTCCAAAAGTTAAAGAAATAAGATTATTTTAAAGAACCATAGTTAAAAACAGTCAAACACATGTTTTAAGCATAATTACTAACAAAAGATTATTAGTACGCTTCACACATATAATAGATATTAAAATATTGGAAAGGATGCCATATTGACGATGGGGCAAGTTTGTTTTCTGCTGCTCCAGAGACTAGGACACGGAGCAATGGATTCAAATGATAAGAAAAGAGATTCCACCTAAACATTAGAAAGAACTTCCTGACAATAAGAGCCATTTAACAGTGGAATTTGCTGCCTGGGAGTGGGGTGGGGTCTCCTCCTTTGGAAGTGTTTAAACAGAGGCTGAGTGGCCATCCATTGGGAGTACTTTGATTGTGTCTACCTGCATGGCAGGGGTTGGACTGGATTGTTCTTAGGGTCTCTTATCTCTATGATTCTGTGCATACACACATACCAGCGGTGCATAATTAAATTTCAAAGACGTATCTAAATTAAAAAGTTTTTATTTGCTGGCAGAAAGAAAGATTGGAGGCCAACCCTTTCCCCATGAAAGGGAATTTCATAGGCTGGGAGTAGCCACGGAGAAGGCTGTCTCCCGTGAGCTCAGCAAATATACCTGCAAAGGTGGTGGGAGCAAGAGAAAGCCCTGCCCTGCAGATCTTAAAAGTCTGGCTGGCTTGTATAGGAAGATTCCAGCCAAAATACCATCTCTCCACTCCCTTTACTTAGAGCAAAGCCTCCCAAACTTTTCATGATGGTGACATACTTTTAGATGCGCATCGTTTTGTGACACAGTGATTTCAGTTTTACTAACAAACTGGAGGTTAAACTAACCCCTTACAAGAGATACAGACACATAAATTGGAAAAACAAAATGTATTGGGACACAACATATCCTGTGATATCATACATTTTTTAAAATATATGATTTATAAATAATAACATACATTTCCAGGATTGTAGGCAACACACCTACACACTTCAGGTGACACACTAACGTGTCGCAGCACACTTTTTGGAAAGCCCTGGCCTAGAAGGTCAGGATCAGCTGGGCTGAATGGAAAGAGCCCCTCGGGGTGGGAGAGACAGACAGCCCAGGGAAAAGCAGACGGCAGGATGTGCCAGGGAAAGTCAAGTAGATTCCTGGCAACTCAGAAGCCTGTTTGCAATTTAATAGGCCAATTAAAAAAAAAATACTCTACTGGCAGAAGGATTCAGAAAAAGGAGGAAGGTGCGGACAGCTTTGATGCCTGTGCCAACACAGAACAGCACTGTCCTGCTTGACTTCGCTTCCTGTTATCTATTGGCCCGATGGAGCTGTCCAAATGTAGACTGCAACGCCCAGCATTTCTCAGTGTTGGCTGGGGCTGCTGGGAGATGCAGTCCATCCTCTGGAGGTGGCCCATTCCATCCATAATACAGATAATGTAATAATCTCCTCCCTTTCTTTCCGTTGCTTTTCTTTCCAATTTCCTTGTGGCTTCCCCATTTTGCAGTCTTTCTTCTGACCTTTCCTTTGCAATTTTCTTCTCGCTCCTCTTTACAAGTCTTGACGTTCCCTCTAGGTTGTCTTCCTTGTGTCTTCCCAAATTCCTCTCTTGCTCCCCCACCTTTTTCTCTTTTCCATCTTGTCTCCCGGTTTCATCTCTTCTGCTGTTCCTTTCTCCTGCCTCTCCCTACACCATCCTGTTTCCTTCCTTCTCCTTCCTTCCAGTCTCCTCCTCCTGACCTTTCCAGTTTCCTTGTATCCTCATTTCCTTCATCACATGTCCTCTCTCTCCTCCCCCTCCTTCCAGTCCTCCAGTTTTCCTTATTTCCTTTCTTAGAGCTCATCTCTCTTTTGACCTGCTAATTTCCTTCTGTGCCTGTTTCCTACTGCCATTCATCTTCCCTTCCTCTCTCTCTCTTTTGACCTTCCTTCCCACTTCCTCCTCTTCCTCAGCCCCTCCTCTTTCCTTTTCCTCGTCCTCTCTCTCTCTCTCTCTTTTGACCTTCCTTCCCCTTCCTCTTCCTCAGCCCCTCCTCTTTCCTTTTCCTGGTCCTCTCTCTCTCTCTCTTTTGACCTTCCTTCCCACTTCCTCTTCCTCAGCCCCTCCTCTTTCCTTTTCCTGGTCCTCTCTCTCTCTCTCTCTTTTGACCTTCCTTCCCACTTCCTCTTCCTCAGCCCCTCC
>CAOKZL010004652.1:0-21312 GCA_948472985.1 Iguana delicatissima | reverse complement strand
AATCTTGGAACTGTATGGGATGCTGGAAAAGCAGTTATCCGAGGTTCTTATCCAACATAGTGCAGAGATTAATAAAAGAAGGAGAGAAAATATTCAGAAAATTAACAAAGAAATGAGGAATAAAGAGAAGAAACTAAATAAGGATCCAACAAATAAATCTCTACAGAAAGAAATAAAAGCCCTACAGAAACAATTAGAGATTCAAATCAACACTGAACTTAAGGATAAATTATTATATGCGAGACAACATTATTTCGAATGGGCCAATAAGGCAGGTAAATGGTTGGCTCTCCTATTGAAAAAGAAAAGAGAGAAACTTTTGATTACCAAAATATAGAGTGGCGAGATTGCATTTACTGATCCCCTCCAGATAAGGAAAATCTTTATAAATTATTTTTCAACATTATATAAAGACCAAGATCTAAATGATGAATCAATAAAAGCATATTTATCCCAGCAAACTCTAAGGACTTTAACAGAAGAACAGAGGAAGATACTGAATAGTCCAATCACAATGGCAGAAGTGACAGAAGCAATTCATAAAGAAAAAAAAAAAAAAGGGGGGGAATCTCCTGATCCAGACGGTTATTCAGCATCTTTTTACAAAACTTTTCAACATGAGTTATCACCTATACTTCAAAATATTATGAATGAGGCACTACAGGAGACCATCCTCAATACTTGGAAAGAGGCAGATATAATATTGATTCATAAAGAAGGAAGAGAAGAGATCTGTCAAGGTCAGAGACCTGGGCGGCGAGCCAGCCCAGAGAGGAGAGTGGGAGAGTCAGCAAAGTCCAGCCGGGAGGAGACAAGCAAGCACTTTTACTCCAGGAAGTTCATTTACTAGAGCACCAAGCGAAGATAATATAAGGAATATAATTAACATAATAGAGCTCTGTGAAAATCATCCTCAAAAAAAATTGGCTGCCTTTTTTTTTTGGACATCAAGAAGGCCTTCGACGCTGTTAGTTGGAAATTTATGATGAATATTTGTGAAAAAATAAATATGGGACAACAGTTTTTGAATTGGATTAAAGCCATATACTCTACTCAATTTGCACAAATTACTGTGAATGGCCAGAAATCCAAAAAATTTAAAGTACAAAGAGGAACGAGACAAGGATGTTCCCTATTTCTACTTCTATTTCCCCAAATTAAAGGGGATTAAACTAAAAGATAATGAATATAAAATTATGGAAGGATGTTTTGAAAGATTTAAAAAAATTGGAATAATCTATCATTTCTGGGGAAAATTGCTGCTGTGAAGATGTCTATCCTACCAAGGATCCTCTACCTCAGTGGTTCTCAGCCTGTGGGTCCCCAGATGTTTTTGGACTTCAGCTCCCAGAAGCCCTGAGCATTGACCATAGTGGCTGGGGCTTCTGGGAGCTGAAATCCAAAAACATCTGGGGACCCACAGGTTCAGAACCACTGCTCTACCTATTTCAAACGATACCCATTATTCATAGTGATAAAATTATTAAAGATTGGCAGAAACAAATTTCTAAATTTATATGGGGAGGAAAAAAGCCAAAAGCAAAATTGAAAACACTAGAAGATGAAAAAGAGTGAGGAGGATTAGCGTTACCAAATTTGGTGTTATACTACCATGCTTGTTGCTTGAATTGGATACAAGACTGGATCAATCTAGATAACACCAAACTATTAAATCTAGGAGGAGAGGGTCTTTGGTCAGGCTGGCATTTTTACCTTTGGTACAATAAGGCTAAAAACAACACAGAGTTTAACCTTCATTATATAAGGAAAGCTCTACTAAATGTATGAGAAAATATGTTATGAGACTTTGTTTGAAAACCCCACAGTGGGTTTCTCCCCACGAGGCCTATTATAAAAGGAAAATATATTATCTGATATCTGATATCTGATAAAATATAAAGATTTGGCTGAGAAGCAACAAGATCAAATTAAAATTAGATCCCAGCAAGAACTGAATGAATCTGGGATTAAATGTCACTGGCTTCTATACAGACATCTTAGAGAAAAACTAAGAAGTGATATTAAATTTAATGATTATCAAATAAAGGAGGAGGAATTAACCGCAATTTTGTGCTCAAGAATATCTAAACCTATCTCTTCCATTTATAGAATTCTTTTATGATGGGCCTCTGAAGACGAGCCTGTTAAATCAGCTAAGATTACATGGGCACAAAATGTCTCTCACCCAATCCCCTTGGAACAATGGGAGAAAATCTGGACAAAAAGGGTTAAATACACTTCATGTCAAGATATTAAGGAAAATCTATATAAGATGTATCTGCGATGGTATCTTACACCAGTAAGATTGTCTAAAATGTGTAGTAATTATTCAAGCAAATGTTGGAAATGTGGTCAAGAAATTGGTACTTTTTATCATCAGTGGTGATCCTGTAAAATAGTCAAAAAATTCTGGAAATTCATTCACATTCAAATAGGGAAAATGTTAGGCATTCAGTTTGAAATGTCCCCAGAACTCTATCTACTATCTATAATAGATGATGAACTAGAAAAAAAGGTGGGAAAACAACTGTTTTAAATGGCAGCCGCCGCTAGGATGTTGTTGGCACAAACATGGGAAATTATGCCCTCATTAGAGGAATGGGAGATGAAAGTCTTTGATATGATTCAAATGGATAGGCTTACTTATGTATTAAGAGGAGAGAAAATTGAGAGATTTATGAAAGAATGGGATAGCATAATAAACTATTACAGGAATTTATGGAATGATATCAAGATGGAGAACATTGATTTTTGAAAATACTCACAAATATTATCTATAAAAGATTATGTGACTGTCTTTGGAATAGATAGAAGTTAACTCATTCCCAAAATCAGAGGGGGAAGTTATGAAGATATAGAATAATTCTAGGATTGAAATATATGTATCCAAGAATTTTTTATGATGATAGAATGATGTGTTCACATTATTTTTTTATGTTTTAATCAAAAAAGGTAATTCTAAAAAAAAAAAAATTCTATCCTTGGGAACCACTAACTTCAATAGCGATAATTATTCCCATAATGGAGAAGGGAATACCTTTCTGGCACCTTCCTACCATACAGTTCATGTGGATGTTAGGGGGAAAATCAGTGGCGTAGCTTGAGCTTCTGCCACCCCCCGGCAGACCTTGCATTTGCCACCCCCTCATTAAACAAGATTTTTAAAGGAGGGGGAGAAAACACCAGCCAGAATTACATTGCCCTTAAAAATCTCTCCCTACTGCCCTATCTGTTTCCCCCTCCCACGTCTTCCAAAGGATAGTGGGGAAGTCAGGCAGAACCCCCAGTGCTAGCCCTGCTCCCCATCCCCACAAGGCAAGGCCCCAGAAGGGGGGTGCATATAGGGGGCATACTCATGTGCTATGGAAGTGGGGTGTTCAAGACCATCGTTTCCTTTCCCTCCACCCGCCCGCCCACAGCCAAGCCAGTGGTTGCACTCAGGATGGTGAGGGTGAGTGAGTAGCAGTGGCAGCAGTGAATGTCACCTTCAGCAGCTGGCCCCATGGAGTTCTGTGGCTGTGGAGGCTTCCAAGTGCCCCCAAGGGCATCGCCAAAGAGGGAACTTCCTGGAGAGTGGAGGTGGCTTCTTCCTTCCTCCCCTCCCCTGCCCCACAGGTGCTTCAGCTCTGTTCTGGACAGGGTTGGGGCTTCTCCACCCATCTCCTCCTGGGATACCCTCCTCAGGCGCCAGTGAGGGGAGCAGTAGAGAGAGCTGCTGCTGGTTGCTCTCACCCCTCCCCGTGCCTATCTGTCCAGGCTGCTGAGTGCCAGAAAGGTGGGTGAGGATCTTTCTTCTTCCCTCCCCACCACAAGGAGGGGGCTGCAGGGCAGGGGTTTGTTTATTCTCCCTCTGCCCCCCTCAATCCAGATGCCAGGCCAGCTGTCAGGCAGGTGAAGGTCAGTTCTGTGCAGGCAGTGGTTCCAATCTATTCAGGAAGGCCAGAAGCTCTGCAGGGAGGTTCTGGTGGGTCAGCAGGGCAGGCACTGGGAGGCCTGGACCACCCCCCCCAAAAAAGTGCCACCTGGGGCACCTGCCAGTCTGCTACATTCCTTGCACCTCCCCTTGCTCCACCACTGGGAAAAATGTGGCAATCCTAATTCATCAGAAACATGCTTGAGGAGACAGAGATTCAAATTCACTTCTGAGAGCCAGTCATTCAAAGCCTTCTGCCCACATGGACAAATCTGTTAGTTTGAGCTTCTCTATTTGACTTTTTAAAAAAATCTTTCCTTCCTTCCATCTTTGATATGAAGAAGTACTTTGTTTTAAGAACTTTGGTGAACAATTATCAAAAATGAATTGGGGAAAAATTCTCACTAATCCATACTGAGGTAAGAGGAAAAAACATAGATATCAGTTCAGGGAGAAAACAGACTACTCCACAAGATTACACAAAGGGTGTTTCTCCCTCAAATTTTTCTATTTGTTGTCTGCAGTTTATTTGGGAGGATATTAAGGAACAGAATAAGGAGATGATAGCGTACAGTTTTCACCACAATTTTCTCACAAAATCAAGAGATGGGGAAATGACTTATCCTCTGAGCTTAGCGATGCAGGTGTTTTCCCTTTTCCACCCTTCCTTGGGGGAAGGGAAGAAGACAACCAATCAGGACCAGTTGAACATTTCTTTCCTGCATCTTCCTGCCTTGCCTTATTAAGTGCTACAGAACCCTTTGGGATGGCATGCCCTCCTACTACTTGGTATGTGGCAGTATGAGTTTATCCACTTCTATGTAAATTAGAATTTCTTCTAGCACAGTGAGGGCCCATGAGGAATATTGATCCCTGGGCTCATTAGTGAGCACCTTGGGGCATTCCTTGATAAGGAATTAATTCCTTCAGCACTTCCTTCACAACTGATCGGTAAAGGTAACTTTGGACAGTAGAATTTTCATTGGTCCTTGACAGCCAAACCATATCTAGAAGTTAAAAAATAGTGGTGATTTCTGACTTTCCAGAACCCCTTAATCTATCCATTTGGGATTCCCCTTCTGTGACTGGATGTGCTGAGGCAACATTCCAAGTTCTACTTTCATGTCTGGATGCTTTTACCTTGCATAGGCTAAACAGCAAAATATTTCTTCTCTCATAGCCTCAGGGCCTCATCTCAGGATTTGGTCCTTTTTCTTCTCTCCTCAAAGTAAGGAAAAGGAATCTTAGGATGAGAGTGCCTCCATGAAAAGTATGTTTATATATACTTTTTAACCCTCACTTTTTAGATTTGCTGTTTCTTTTAGTGGCATTAATTTGTGCAACTGTGGCTGATGCCTACGATATGTTCTTAAGGATATGATTAAGGGCTTGTAACATCACCAGGCCCTGTACTCTGTTGGTTATTTCAATGTCAAATGTTGGCCCTGAAATCTCAGAGCCTGGCACTATCTTGATCTGGCAATTCTACTGCATTGCTTCATGCCATCTTAGTTAATGCTGCAGGTTATTTTAAATGCAATAAATAAAACCGCCCCTCACGTAGTCTTCAGTTCTGGTATGATGGCAAAGATCCAGGGGGAAAAGGCATTGGTGCTGAGATCAGGCATGGTGAAGAAGATTCATAAAGCTTCTCTTATGAATCCTGTCAGCAGTAATGAAATAATGGGAGGGGTGGAACTCTTTCTTGGCCTCTATAGACATACACACAATTTTTCTGAGGTACTTCATGTGCCTCTCTGGCACATAAACAGAAAGCTTCTAATACATTTGCAAATTATTTTTTATGTTATATTTGTCCACCATCTGTCTGTACAGGGAGAAAGATGATTTAAAGTTCCTCTTTCTGCAGCTGACAGGTGCTGGTATATTAGCAGACATCACTGAAAGTGTTCAAAAGAGTAACCCTAGAAATGACTTAGTTAAGCTCTCAAAAACATCCGAAATTGAAATGGCCAGCACCATTTTGGCACAGCTTTGGAACAGAACCTTCCTCCAATATGATTTTATATACACCAGAGTGATTGATGGGAGGTCTCTCTTGGATTAAAATTTAGAAGGCAGCCATCTGGCAAGTAATCACATTTGTGGATTGGCTTGTTAGTTATGCCTTAAATGAAACATCAGTTCACTTGAGCCAAAAGACTGTTCTAATGAGAAATAGTTTAGGAACAGGGCAATGCACAGGAAGCTTCAATAAGATTTCCTTAGAAGTATTTCTTGGAAAGTATGAAAGGGTTTTGTCATGCTTCCTCCTCATTCAGTGCCCCCTCTCCCTGACCCCATTTATGCAGTTCTTTGGGAGCTTGTTCTAAATACCAGATTGGTCAGTTCTGACCTACCAGGGATTCTACGTCTACAGCAGGTATTAGTGAAGAAAGCAAGCCTTCTTTCCCTTATATTCTTTTGGCATACAGGACTATATTCCCTCAAGAACTGGGAAGGAGTTCTCTATGTTCAATTGAAAGAGAACATTGAAAAAGAACTCATTGTATAAATACATCTACATCTGTTTGAGAAATACCTTGACTTAAATTAGATCCTGCAATTTAAAAACATAAATCAGGCCATCACAAATATTTAGCTAGCTTATGAAGTCCTTATAAGAAGAAATATTTTTTATCCCACAGTTCAGGATGGTTTTCATTTGAAATACAGCACTTATTATCCTTCCTTTTAAAAAAAAAATTAAAATGTGGCTCAGTTACATATACAGTTAATTTTCAGGAGATATAGGTTAGCAAAACCCACCAATTTTTATTAGTGACAATTTCAATCTTATGCCCATTTCTCATGCACTAAATCTGTGGTGTCTATGTAGTATGCTTAGGTTATTTTTAATTAGGAATGGACAGGATATTTGAGAATATTGGGAAAATAGTAAAAAAAGGGAAAAAATATGTTTCTTGAGTGTTAGGAAATCCTGATGAGGTAAATGCAGGGCTAATGAAGGTCTTTATCGTTTGGAACTTGTTGTGTGAAAAATTTGAGCATGGCTTTTTTCTCGTTCATAGCAAACAGCATTTTCTGGGCAGGAAAGAGGTTTGTTGTTGTTGTTGTTGTTGTTGTTTTACATAGAGTGTTATTTCCTGAGCAGAAAATGTTTTCTGCACAAAACCCCCTACACATATGGATTGTATACTGAACAAGTCCCAAACTATGAGTAATTTTCAAGAACGGTGCAGTTTTTGAAGGTTTTATTAGAGCAGGAAGAAAACTGGTAAAATTATTCACATCTTTGAGAATAAAACCAGCAGAGAAGTACACCTCTAATTTTAATCAGAATATGATGTTGTCTATACTTAGTTTTCCTGTCATTCAGGGTGACATTGTGATGGTGTGGAAAGCTCTTGCCATCATGCACCCTTTTGTGAAGACTTTTCTGTTGTGATATTCTTTTGTCTTGCTGGGCAGATGTTTTCTGCAGCTTTTTTTTCACATGACATGGTGTTATTTTAATTGCTGTGATGTGACCTGCATAATATGCCTTGGTGAATGTGTTAGAAAAAAAGGACACATACGTTTCCAAAAAATGTCTGCTGAGGGATCATTAAACAAATGTACCAGAGTATAAATAAGGCACTGCTACACAGATTCTGACAAATGACTTTAGTGTCCATGGGTGATTTACAGGTCTACCACTGATCGTACTGCTACCTTTAGCACAACAACTGAAATTTTAAGTTCTACGAGCCAGAATATAAAAGCCAAAACAGCTGTATTTTGAAAAGATGCTTGATGTGTTGTGAACATACTTTGAGTTATCTTAATGTATGTGAGACTGAAGGACATCCAGGGCTGGCACTACTATTGTACATTACTTAATGTGTTATTTTACTGCCGGAGATGGGAAAGGGTTCCTGACTTACATGTTAAAACAACTTGGTTGGGTGTGGCACTGTGAATCTTGATATAGATGAGTGGGGTGTGTGTGTGTATCTGTTGTACTGCTTCAGGCAATGAATTGAAAGCTGCTATGTCACAACAACTTGGCTGACATTTTTATCTCTGCCTTTTCCACCTTCTGAGTAATGAAGTTGCTTCTCATTGTTGCTTGGCTGAGAAGCAAGGGGATAGCATCTCTGGGGAGCTTTCTTTTCTAGCAGGAGGAGGCACTGGCAGCATAGAAGGAATTCCCTGTAGAACAGAAAGGTGGGATGATACAAAGAGGCAGCTTAGAAGCAGAGAGAGGCATCCATAGCACTGAGCAAATTCCCTGTGGGTAAGAGGAGGAAGAATCATATAAGAAGGAATCTCAGGGCCTTTCTGCACTACACTGTTATAGTGCTATTATTCTGGGGTTTGCAGTTTAGGGAGGGGCATTTAGAATTCTCAGCCAGAGAGCTCAGTAAACTACCAACCCCAGAATTCCACAGGGTGTTGAAATTGGAAAAATAGCACTGAAACAGGGTAGGGTGGAAAAGCCCTCAGTCACATGCCATTTCAGTACTACCAAAACATTATGTCCCTCACAATTAGCTCTAGGAAAGAAAGGGCAGAGTTTGGAAAGTTAGTCATTTATTCTAGTAGTCACTACAATGTTTAAAAAATAACATATTGCTGTTACTGGTTACATTGGTAACTCATTACATTACTTCCTGCACTGCTCATAATTTTTTCATTGTGTTTTGATCCTTTTTTGAGGACCCCTTCCGTTAGGTTGATGAGAGAATGACATGAACAATTACAAATTCCTGTCAATGTTATAAAAAGACATTTTCAAATAATGAAACTTTCAAATATTTTCAATATTTGAAAATAATGAGAAACCATTACTAGTCACATCAATAAATTAATTCTGCACTTATATCTTTGAAATGTGGCTTGGTTAAACTCTTTTTACTTCCCCAAACAGTTAATTACAGATAATTATGTTTATAACTCATAACAACCAAACTTTGATACAAGGCCCATAGCTTTTAACTGCTCCTGGCTCAGGGCTCATATATTTCCCAACAGTTGGAAACAACAGGCATGGAGCAAGCAGAACTGCCACATAGCAGTTCTCTGTAGGCAGGACAATATTTTTGGCAGCACAGTCTTGGGAGCTGATCTGATCCAAACTGTTTTGTTGCCTAAGTAGCACAGCAAATCATGCCCACACTATCTTCCAACCCCTAACATAAGACACATAGTATTTAAGGCCAGTTTTTTTAGCACTAGAAGAAGAATACTGCAGAAGAGCATTCCACATTATCCCAGAAGCACCCAAGTAGTAGGCAGTTTTAGTCAGACTGTCATGATGATGGCAACAACAATGAAGGTGATGATGATGATGATGATGACCATCACCACCACCATCATCATCACCACCACCACCACCACATAAGACTGCTGCTTTCCTGTGACATCCAAAATCTGTAGAGGATGCTCAAGTCATCCTAATGGTCATTCTTGCTGTCACTGTTTCTCTTAAATAAATCATAAGCAGTGGGAAAGGTATCTTAAATGTATAATAGTTCAACCATAAATTTCTTGTGATCTTTCTTCTTGTAAGCAATGACGTCTAGGATGGATGAAACTTTCATGTTCATTTTTTTTTTTGGTTGGGCATTTGCCCATGTTCCTAAATATCTTCATATCAAAGATGAAAAGAATTTCATATATATTATTATTTTTTAATTTATTTTTTTAAAAAAAATTAAAACATGAGGGTCAGAGGAAATGAAACTGACAAATTCCTCCATCCTGGATTGGGAATTCGAGTTCTTAAGCTTTTAAAAGTCTTTTAAAAGTTGAGTGTATTTCACCATGTTAGGGCTGAATGAGTGCTTTCCCCTTTTTGACACAAATATGGCAGGCAGATGCCACGTGATCCACTCCACACTAGGAATAACTGTACTTACTTAATTTGGACAGTGACAATGTAGAGAACATTTTGTCTGTTTGTGTTTGAAGAATTTACTGTACCAGAATTTACACAACAGCAGTACCTTTATTGAGCCTATTAAAAATGCACAAAAAACATCAAGCAAGCTTTCAAAGCTCTGCTGGTTTCTTCATCAGGCTAAGGTGTTAAAAGTGCTACAGGAGAAGAAAAAAAGATGACAATGTTAGAATCACAGGCCTACATTTTGTCAAAATATGGTTTGTGTTGTTATCTGTTCTGATGGTCTGGATAAATATCAGCGCAGGCAGAGGTCACTCCCTTCCCAGTCTATTAGTACTCATTCTCTCCAGTGAGATTTCTCTAACTCTTTTTTTTCAGTAGCACTTTGCTCCTGTCTCCTTGCAGCATTCCTCCCTAAGAGTACTACGCGGTTTGGTCCTTGTATAACTGTTGTTTAAACAGGAACACAATATACAGCACAGTTGTTTTTTCCTGTTGAAAAATCTATTGTACTGTAAACAATTGCTAGCTTTTGTGTTATCAAAGTAGGTCTGACAACTGTAATAAAAGAGATCTCTTTCCTCATTATCTCACAAAAGCCTTGCTGTATTTTAAATGTCATGTGCTTTGCTCACTAAAAACAAAAGTACACATGCCTGAAATTCATTTGTAAGCAATGAATACTAAGCTTGGAAAGAAATAAAAGTGGAGTATTCAAGAATTAAGAATAAGCACTTCATCTAAAGTCTAATTCAAAATTATCATGGAATTATTGCTTGTGGAAAGGTTAGAGTTCTGAAAATGGTGATTGCTATTTGCATGCTCAAATAGCATAGCATATTTGAAATCAAATTAAAACAGGCTTTTAGTTCTTCAGCCTCAATGTGATAACTAATCCTCAACTAGAGTTGACCCACTGAACCAATGGGATTTACATAAGTTTAAACTTTTCATTCATCAATTGATTTGGTGGATCTACTTGGGTCCAGCAATTGATTTTAAGTCTGTCTATTATTTTATTTCCAACAGCTAAGCATAAAAAATGTATGTATCGTACAACTTATGAATACAGCGCAGATGATAGATGTCACAGAAGGATAGAATGCTGCCTCACATCAAGTCGTAGTGCTGGTCCATATAGCTTAGGGAGAGGAACAGATGGTTAGGGTACCATACTGTGCATCCATGGGACCTTGGAGGGCTACCCTTTGAACTCCTGAAGAAAAATGATTCCCCCCCTTCACCAAACTCTTGATCATTTATGGGCAATTGTGAGCCCCTAAAAGTCAACTTCCAAGTCATATGGGGGGGGACTCTTCTGGGCCTAAAATTGCACGAGAAGGGCAAAATGAGTGAAGTTGCCCCATGCCTCCAGAGAAGCATTGGGAGAAAAACATTGGTGGTCCCAGGGGACCTTGAGGGTGTATAGGTCTGACCTGTGGGTTGTATACTTCCTTTGCTCCTATCTAGCTCAGTATTTCCCACACTGACAGTATTGTTTACCTTAATTTTGTCTACACTGAGTATTGTCTGCACTGTCACGCTGTTACCATGCCATACACCCCAACTCCATGATATGATATAATTGACAATTTAATTGCATAGAAAATATACATCATACACTGTTATGACTGAAAAGCCATGCTGGCAAAGAGTACTGGCTGCATATGTGCAAAAGTAGGTCACATGGGACCTCAGGGCATGGTCATGCTGATGAGCTTGTGGTAATCCTTTCAACAACTCAGCCTTCAAGCACAATAACACATGAAGTTGGTCATCAGCCAATGGTCATCAACCTGTTCCCTCTTTCTGCTGAAATTCTCCTTTGTTTTCTCACCTGCCCAGACATTAAGAAGTGTTCATGATTCCCATTAATACTTTGTCATTAGCCCATTCCAGACCCTTTTGTTTGCTCTGTCAGAGAGCCATTAACATCTTCTCCTTTAGGACAGAAAAACGGTATTTAAATCCTGGCTCTGAGCCTGGCAATTCATAGTACGTTAGACATAGGCTGTCAATCTGCTGCTCGGATTCCCATTCTTCTGCTCCCTTGGACCCCTAGTCTGAGCCACATCACTTTGTCTCCATCCTAACTTGTAGCTATCCAATTTTCCTTCCTTTCTTTGAGTCAGCTTTGTGTGATTGCTTGAATCTTGCATGCGTTTGTGATTTTCCCCAATAAAACATTATTTGAACTTCTAGCTGGTGTTACTATATTAGTACCAGTATAAAAAGGTGCAAAGATCCTGTAAGGTTATCACTCTCTTGCAGGCCTCCCTTTTTGAACTATAATTCCCCACTGTTCCATGAAGGCACTGGCACCATGGATGAACCTCCGAGTTACCCACCTTTTGGAATAACAACACTATCTACAGTCTGCAGTCTACGTGGATTGCCAATGGATTTCAAGATTTTCATAGGTCTGCAGTATTTCAAGACCCTAAAAGGAGTAGCCAGAAATTGAAGCCTTTTTTTGCATGCAGACCATATACTCTGCTTCTTGGCTATAACCACTCTCCTACTTTTCCCATCAAAACTCTAGTCCTTTAAAAGTAATTAATGAAGTGGTGTGTCTTCTTGTATGATGTCATAGTGTCCAGAGGTGTGAGTGTTCTTCCCAATGTTGGCTATGTTGCCATTAGATGGTAACAGAAGGAGGAGATGAATTGGGTAGGATTCATCCCAAAGTATGACTGGCATTACCTATAATAGGGGCAAACCAATAACATCATAATACATACTGACTCCAGTAGCCACTCTTCATGAATGTAACAACACACATCAAGATGCAACTCCCAGTTAGGACAGGGATCCTTCTCCTGTGTGAGTCACCATGGAACAGCATTCTTCATTTTCATTCATGGATATTGTAAATGGAAGTTTCTCATTTATTGTAAATGAGGCAATATATATTGTTTCATACTTGAGCGTCTAGACTCCATATCATATCTAAGTGTCCCTGACTTTGTCAGGGATTAAGACTGCCTTTAAACAGTAGAAGCATTTACTCCTCACTCAGTACATCTTCTGCTCTTTTGCTGTTCAAAAAACATAAAACTCTCTTATTGCCAAGACTCCACATTTGGCAAGGATGTGTTTTGACCAATCTGGGACTTCACAGCAAAATCCTTTAATATTTCCTTCAGCATGTGGCCAGCTATAACAGCTACAACAGGTGGCATATGGAACGATTTAATGATCATAAATTAACAACTTGAATTTAGACATTAGTTTATAGTCTTGGCCTTCATGAAATGTGCAACCATTCCGGAACTGTTTGATTGGATTGGTTTCTGAATACATATTAACTAGTCCAGAATGTAAAAGTAAAACTTAGCTATGAAAAGGCTATGCATTTTTTCTATGAGTTAATAAACACACTGCATTTATATAAAGAATTAAACACACAGGTTTACAGACATTCTGCCCCCAAAATATCCAGAGCAAAGCCAAGATCACCCAAATTCTGCTGTCCAAAGCATATTAAACAAAGGTATTTAATATTTTGCATTTTCATATTTTATTCTACATTTAATTTGGTGGAGAAGTGCAAATCATGTTGATTTTAAAAGTACTGAAATAGCAGAGGTCAAGAAATAAAAATTTTGGGGGAGAGAAGTACATGGGATATCAGTACAGATGGATGCTTAGCACTATAGGGAATAGGTTTCAATAGCTATGTGGAGGGGGCAATGTTTGATTTTAACAATGCTTTTCATGATGCTTTTCATCAACCTATTTAAGTATTATGATTGCCCAATCAATTATATAAATTATGTCTCAGGTCTCAGGTCTTGTTTGCAATCTCTGTCCTACATGTCCTCTGACTCTCTCTTTCACATTCTGGTTCACAGTAACTGTTGTGTGCCTCCAAGTTATTTCTAACTTACAGTGAACCTAAGATGGCTTAGCTGTTACATTTGATTTGGGCTATCTATGGTTACTGTATTTCCTCCCCTCACCCAAGTTTGTGAGTTGCTGGACATGAAATGAACCCCATGAGAAAGATCACAGAATGGAGTGGGGTAGAATTTAACTGAGCTGTTGGAGAAAGGTTGGTGCTTTTCTTGTACATGTGGATTCAAGTTGGCCGTGGACTTATGGAGACCCCATGACTTTCATAGGGTTTTCTTAGGTGAAGAATACTCAGAGATGGTTTTGCAAGTTCCTTCCTCCAAAATATAGCCAACAGTACCTGGTATTCTTTGGCCGTTTCCCATCTAAATACTAACCAGGGATGAACCTAGTTAGCTTCCAAGATCAGATATAATCTTACGTAACAATATTTCATTTTCATGGCAATGTGGAAAGTGTGGGCAACAAGAAGTAGCACCAGTTTTCTCCATTACTGCACACTGGGCACAATTCCTAGAATGACTTGAAACCAACAAGATGTCATGTGATGTCACTTTTAAGGCATTTCTGGAAGTGTAGTCCAGGAGAAATTTCAAAGAAAGACTTGTGCTCTTTTAAGCAGTGTGTAACTTTCCTTTCGTCCTTCTTTCTCTCCTTCTTTCTTTCTTGAAGAAAAAAAAAAAGATTTGGAATGCATGCTAAAAATGGAAGCCCACTTCTTAAGCCTGAGCAATACAGCATACCAAATTTATGTAAAATCTAAATCTCCTCACAATCAGGGAGGAAGAAATTCTCCCTTAACTGTGGTTTCTCAGTATGTCAGCCATTGGTCTAAATCTTTATTTTGGTCTCAGCTAGAATAGTGACGATACAGAAAATAGTCAGTCTCAGGATGTTAAAAGGCAGATTTTGTTCTTCCAATAAGCCAAATGCATTTCAACCTTTGTAATATTTAATGGTCTTATTCTGGGGAGTGCAACTTTTTAAAAAACTCCTGCAGGGATTCCATAAAAGAATGTGTCCTGAGTTTATCCCTGGCAATTTATCAGAAAACATTCTTTTTGGAATCCCTGTGTTGGGCTAATGGGAAGAATAAAATCATCTTTTTTTAATATTCTGAGACCTTGTCTCTTTTCTACGTCTCTTCTATCAGGTTTACTAATCCTTGTTGCTTTTTTTAAAAATCCTTTTTCTGAACTAGATTAGCATCATTGAATTGGATTTGCCTATGTGTTGACACACCATTCAGCAATTTATACAATGTATCTACTGACTGGATTCCAGTTACTGGTTGCAAACTATCTTCAGAATACATTGTTTTTATATTTTGGGCTGCAGTAGAACTATATATTCCCTTTTCTTCCCCATGCCTTCTACCTGATGACAGTTCAAATGCCTCCCCCCACCTTTTTGCCTAAGGCATTAAAGTAGAGAATCCAAAAACATTCCAGCAGTATCTTAAATAATCACTGACATCCCCATGTTTTTATGTGACCTTTTAAATAAATCACAACATGAATCAATGCTAGATTTTTTTGTATGAGTGGAGAACAGCTTTCCATCCAGACGTTGGGCTCAAAGCATCTTCTGTAATTATAATGTATTTCACAATTAGATATACCGGCTTAGACTTACTACAAAAATAGAACAACAGAAGCAGCAGCAGCAGCAACAGGAAGAATAGAATTACTGCAATGCTCATCTACTAGCTGTGTGTGTGTGTATGTTTTAAATATATCTATAGCTCTATTTTAGGAATGACAAAAAAAATCTTCTTGAATATAATGCAGGTCTTGTGTTGAGCAGGCCACTATCATGAAAGTCTGTGAAAAAGGCTGTTTTTTATGTTCAGCCCTTTTTGATTTCATTCATTCTCTGGACTGGAACAGAAAACATTTCCTGAGGTCACTCTGCCCACTAGCATCCTGCTCTGGTGGTCCATGTTCTCTTTTTTAAAGACTGGATTCTTGACTTCAGTATGTATTAGTTGGGCTAGATATGTAATTATATCCTCTGCACTTCCAGTTTTTCCTCTTCTGGGATATCCAGCAGCAACTAAACGTCACTGCTCGCATGGCAATACAACAAAGCAGTTTTAACGAAACACTTCATTTTCCTTTATTGGTACTGACATTAGTTTAATGAGCCCAGTGATTTTTCCCTCCTTATTTCTTATTTCATTTTCATGCTGTCTCCCCCATGCTTGCTGTGATAAGTTTCTCATGAAGGGAGCGGAGGGAATCAACAAAGTCATTCAGTGTCCATTATCCCAACTAAAGCTTACAAAGGGTCATTTAAAAAAAAGAATGAGTCTCATTCAGCATTGCAGCAGGCACTGTGATGAGATTTTGTTCCAGCTAAAGATCACTAAAGCATGCAAGTGTCTTTATTACAGCTGGAAGCTAATAGCTTGAGTTTGCCCTGTATGCCTTTTGGAGTCTTCTTCAGCCTTGAATCATTAACTTTCTGCTTTCAGCCTCAGCCCTCCTGATTTCCAAGCAGGTCTAGCCATAAACAATATGTTGCCTGAGGCAAAGGAAAAGATGATGTACTCTCCCATTTCATATGTAAAGGTCAACTAAACTGGCAGGTTAATCTTTTTTTTTCAACACTGGAAGGACATCATACTCCATCATGCCTGAAGGCAGCTAATGGGGTGCAGAGCACTCAGTTCCAATATCTTGCTGCTCTTTCCTAACATTTACTGTTTAAGGCAGTTGCCTTACTTTACCTACAGATAGGGCCGGTACAACTTCATAGTGATTGCTGCAAATTGGGAAGTTGTACATATTGTCAGTTCAGTATTCCTAGAACCACAATAGAATCTGTGCTCTTCTTGATCTGGTCTTATCGTTTCTTTCTTTTTCTTTTTCAAAGTTCTCAACACTGAGCTCTGGAACTGGCAGACAGTTCCTATTAAACTAGATCTCCTTCTTTCCATGTCTGGTTCTGTGTTTTTCTTTATCCACCAGGCTGTGTGATGCCCACTATGGCTGTATATTGGGAATGTTAAAAAAATGTTCTTGTTCCATTGCTACATTTCTTAAGTATATATGTTGGTTTTCTAATTGATTGATTAAAATGACATTAGTTTCATAATGTATTCAAAATACTCATATTTGTTTTTCTTGTACTTTTCTTTATTGATGGTAGTAAAAAGCAAGCACTCTTGGCCACAGGCCCACAAACTGGGTCATTTTTACAAAAAGTGCAACTTTCCATTTTTAAATGTGGCTTCTACTGCCTGTGACTATCACAGTTAGCCAAATATTGCAAATAACGTGAGACACTGGTGCCATCCAAAGTGGCCATCCAAAGTGGCTACTAATAAAATGGTGGACATTGAAAGTGCCTATAGAAACTGGCTCTACTCTTACTCAAATGTCATAAATGGATACAAATAGAAGTCCTGAACAGGGATCCTATTCCTTAACCAATTTTTTTTTCATTTGGAATTTGTTTTGGAAATGATTAAAGCATTTTTTAAAACAACTACATACTTCTATAGGCTATATTTGACTGATGTGACGATATCAAAACCTCCTAAAGGAAACTCTAAAATTGTTACAGTACATTTGCATAGGAACATAAATTTTTAGCTATTTTCATCCTTGTGGAGAACTAATTACAACATTTTTCTCCCCTCTGCAGGAGGAAATGAATATTCCTCTGCAGTATTCACCCCATGTATCTTGAAATATTGTTGAGAAATTATTCTGTGCAGAAAAACACATGTATGTGCACACACAGAGACATTTAATAATGATGATGATAGTTTAATTATTTTAAATTAAATTTAAAATTAATTTTAACTAATTTAAAATAAAGCAAGCTCTGTAGTAAAACAGCATAAGCTACATTTACGGGAAAACTTATCTGTTTGATTTACCTAAAACTTCCTTTCAAAGAAGTGTGCTGAAGTTTTACAAAATTCTGAAAAATTCTTTGGAGAAAGTGGTCACCCTTCATATCTTTTTACTTTATCATTCACCTCTTTGTTAACAAATACAAATAATGTGTAACCTATTTCCCTTCCATACCTTACTCCAAGGCCATCTACAGAAGTGTAACGATTCTAGTTATTTGAGCCTTCTACATGTTTCCTGCTAGCAATGAAATAACAAGCCAGAAAACATGGGAATGGGAACTGCATATAAAGTAATGACACACTACTGTGCCATGTTGTTACAACATATTTTAGGAATGTATCCAGGCATAGTTCATGCTTTAAGGATACTCACATGAAGGCGAAACACTGGTAAGTGTCCATAAAAATTTTAAAAAAGTATGGCCAGTTTGTCATATGCCAAGGAAACAACTCATGCTTATTTGGTACATCAAAAGTATTTCAGGGAACAAGCGATTAGGGGAAAAAATCTTTGTAATTTTCTATTTTGTAGATATCTGTTGTTGAATTCTTATTGTTCTTATCATACACACACATTAGCATAGCAAAGTTAGCATGATCAAAGTTATGGGCTTACTTATTCAGAAGTTAGTTATATTCCATGTTGAACTGAGAGGGTAGTTGGAACATATTTGTAACTATATACAGAAATATTAAGGAAAAGCCAATATGGTGTACCGATTTGATTGTTGGACTACAATTCTGGAGGCCAAGGTTTGGCCATAGAAAACCCATTGGGTGATCTTGGAGAAATCATACTCATTCAGCCTCAGAGGAATAGCAATTATATAGCATTTATTTCTATACCGCCTATCAACTAGTGTTATCTAAGCGGTTTACAATGTATTTTAGCTAATTGCCCCCAACAAGCTGGGTACTCATTTTACCGACCTGCGAAAGGATGGAAGGCTGAGTCAACCTTGGAGCCTGGCAGGATCGAACTCGCAACCTTGTGGTTGCAGTACTGGCATTTAACCACTGCGCCACCAGGGCTCCTGGCAAAGACAAATCCTCTCTGAACAAATCATGCCAAGGAACTCCTGTGGCATGTTTGGTGTAAGTCAGAAATAACCTGAAGGCACACAGCATCAACAAAGATACTGCAGATATAAGTACTGCATCAGGACATCTTTCAATCCAGCAAGTTACACAATTAGATTAAAACTGTCTTGGTTGCCTAGTTCGACTATCATGATCTCTACCTGAAAATAGATAGGGACAGTGGCATACCTATCATATTTGACACCCTGTTTACAACAAAATTATTTTTAGTAATAATTAGGAAATGAAATAATTAATAGTTGCACACACACATGCTGCCACCAGTTTGTACCTGCACTTTTGGTTAGCTTAGTTTGCAAGGTCTGTCACTACATTCCCCAGTATCCTAAAAAGGGAGGCAATGAAGAGTCCTTGGCCTGAAGGGACCAACAGGATTGGGATATAGGTAAGGAAATACAACTTACTTCCTGGCCAGTCCTCCTCCACCACTGCCAACTCCAAGCACCTCTCCCACACTTGACCAGAAAGCAGCCTGCATTTCATACCTTCCCTCCCCATCATGCACAGCAGACTTATACAAGCTGCTTGACAAAAAGCCTTTTTGGAGTTTTTTTCCCCTTGTGGCAAGCATAGGAGTATTCTCTTCCCATGGAGATGAGGAGTGAAAATGTAACTGAGTGATCTCAGTTCTCCTGGAGCACCTGCATACCCATATTTCTTCCTTGGTGGTGACAGTGGCAGTACTACTTTGCAAGGCCTGAATCAGCCCATGGGAGACAGAGGCCTTTTCCTCACGGGGTTTTTAAAATGGTACAGAGCATCCTCCAGAGAGGACGTCTACACCTGGGAGTGGACTGCGTCCGGACTACTTTGTGTAGTTCCAGACCTCAGCCCGCTTCGGAATGACCCAAAGTGGTCGTTCAGCATGCTTTTGAAAGGCCGCTTAAAACAGGTGCAGATTTGCAGGCTCACACCAGTGAGAGCCTGCAGATCTGCCGGGCGGGTTTTAGGCTGGCGAGCTTCACCGGTTGGTGGAGAGCCTCTACCAACTGGAAGCCGCCATTTTTGTCCCCAGAGCAGTGCGGAGCATGGCCATGCGCTGCTCCGGACCAGCCTGGACCTGTGCATGGAGCACACAGGTCCAGTGAGTACCTGCACGGGGCGATTCCCTTGCCCTGTGCGGAAAAGGCCAGAGAAAGGCCTATGCCCATGAAAGTATCTGCACTGCTGTTGCCACTGCTACTTTCTCTGGGAACACAGACAATAAGAGGTTTCAAAATGGGGGAGAACTTAGAAGCATCAGGGATGTTGGGAGACAGAAGTGAAATAACCCCCTCATAATAAAATGGAAGAATAAAAACAGGAAAAGATGAGGGGTGCTTGGTTCCTTCTTTCTCTCCTGAAAACGGAAGCATGGCCACCTGAGCTGTCCTGCTTAGCTTAGCTTTCCCATGGTAATATGAGTTCCCCACACCAGGAAGCAAAGCTAACAGTAAATAGTACAGGAAAGGTCAAGCACCACAACTGCTCCTGTCTACCACCTCCTTTCATGGAACCCCAGGAGGAAAGGAGGAAAAGGAGGAAAGAGGAAAAGGAGGAAAGGAGCAAAAGGAGGAAAGAGATGTCATATTCACCAGCTGCAAATGTGTCATTACCATCTGCTGTTCCACCTTCCCTGGCAAGTCCATCTTCACTTATCTGTTACAATCCAAGGAGCCTTCATACCTCCTGTCCTCAGTGGCAAACTCCTGACACTCAACTTTACTCCATTCCCTTCCTGCCACCCCAACTGACAATATACCCTTTCCTTGTGGTATATCTGCTTGGTACACCACTGCACAGAGTGAACAAGACATGTTCTAGGTTCTTCCAGATCTAATCTAATGCAAAATCTTTTTTGGGGTTAACTTAATTGGGTGGAAGATGCTATTTTGTTTCAGATCCAGTTCAGCCAGTAGGATGGCTCCAATCTCTTTCTGCAGAATCCATCCCATAAAATACAGCCAATAATGAATTTCAACATTGGATGTCATGTTCCACATTATTTAATAATGGATGTGAAAACTATGAGTGATTTTCTGGTGCAGTGCCATTAGGGTATGGCTTGATTTTTCTTTTTCATATTGAATTGGATGAGGCAAAGAATGCTTGAATATAGTCATGTGGATGATGTTAAGCATTCTGAAATGAATCTAGATAAAGACCTGTTTTCAATGGGCTCACTATCCCCTCCCCAAATTGTGAGATATGCCATTTAGGGAAGAGAGACACTGGAAGTCCCCCCTGTTCAACTTCAAGTAGACCAGGTGATTAGAGGGCAGCTTGCCAATGGTATTTCACATCTTAAAGCTTACATCTTTCATGAATAGGGGGACCAATTCATACTCTACCACAGAATGGAAACATTAATTCATGCTGATTCTCCTGACCTCTTACTTCATGGGCCAATTGGTTCACTATGAAGAAGTAAAATGGCCTCCATATGCTATTTTCCAGATTTCATGATGAATTAAATTCTCACATAATCTAAATATTAAGTGTTGACTTTTGCCATTTCTGCAAGATGGGGCTTTTGTGAGTCATCACCTCACAGTCCCAGAAAGGATGGAGCACTTTTCCAGGCTGTGCTGGGGAAGGAAGTGTCACCATGATACTTCCTGCCCTTTCACAAGACAGATAGGTACAGGAGTGTTTTGCGATCATGGGCCCTAAATGGATTTTATCTGTTTAGAGAATACCCTGTGAATGCAATGCATGGAGATGGGATGGCAGCAGGCCAGTGACAAC